>WYDI02002345.1:0-69968 GCA_009867235.2 Psittacus erithacus
CTGGCGGTGTTCAAGACCAGGTTGGACAGAGCCTTGGGTGGCATGGTTTAGTGTGAGGTGTCCCTGCCCATGGCAGGGAGGCTGGAACTAGATGATGTTAAGATCCTTTCCAACCCTAGCTATTCTATGATTCCATGAAGTAGCCAGCGCCTCAGGACCAACAAATCAATCCTATGTGATATTTACTGAAGCGCACCACCAAATTTTAGAAGCCACCCTTGCTGTTGGTGTGTCAGTGCTGGGCAGCAAGCTCCAGCTTGGGCCAGGCAAACCCCATAGGGGACATGCCAAGGCACATTTCCATGACTGTCATGGGTGATTTTCAGAAGCCAGAAAAAGCCATGTTCCAGTTTTCTTTCTGTGAGTTAGGAGGCACACTGGGTCTGCTGGAGCGGGTTCCCAGTTTTGCCCAGGCTCACTGGTCCACAAGATGCCATTACAGGTGGTAGAGGGTTTCCAAGCTCAGCACCGGATGAAGTAGCTCCAAAACCATGGGCCACTGTACCCTGGGACTTTTATCTGTAACTCCTATTGCATTATTAAATCAGTCCTGCTCAAACAGATGGGCACTCCTTCCATCCAAACACAGGAAATATGTTGCATCTCCATATCCGTCAACAATAAGGGGCTTCAGTTTGATGTTTCTACTCTAACAGATCAAATTCACATGAAGAGTGGGGTGCTGTAGAAAAACAGAAGTCAAGATGCTGTTCTCTTTTCTACCTGGCGCTGCAGGAAGACAAATCAGCAGCAGTGGAGTTTTTCTCCTTTTGGGAACCTTTTGAAAGGGATGGGATAGTGCTCAAGGTCATTGCCTTTGGTGTTTCTGACAAAATTATTTGTCTGCTCTTATATTCAATGGGCAATTTCAGATGCAGCCACTTCCCAAAGGCTAAATTTGGCAGTTTGTAATACTTAGTCTGTTGGGAAGGCAGCAATGTCCCTAAAATACAGATATGGAATTAAAATATGGAACAGAACAATGGCTCTATTTGTCTCTTATATAGAGACACATACACAGAGATTACTCAGATGGAAAAAGGGATATAAGAAGAATCCCAGAAATGACAAGCACACATTAAGCATCATCATGTTTTAGACTGAGATATTTCTTTGAGAAATTAGTTGCGACTCAGAGCTGTACCTCCGCAGCACACACACAGTATGGGTACGCTAAGCAATTGGAGCAGAGATTAGCTGGAGACTCTAGCAGAGAAAAATGGGAGAAGGCTGATACATATCTATGTTCAAAGGTGATAATGTCACCCTGGCCCATCACAATTTCAGTAGTCTGATGGTGGAATTTAAGTCTCTTTCATATCGAATACACAAAGAGGTACATCTTGGCAGTATAACAAAAGCCAATGTGGGTGGCAAGGTAGCTGCAAATTTAAGCATGAATGCTCTGGATGTGGGGGCTTGCACCTGATTACCAGATGCTTCAAGCAGATGGCCAGGGAGAGGAGAGAACAAGGCTCATGGTTGCTTTGATAGGGTTACAAAAAGCACCAAAGCCAGAGAATAGGAAAAAAAAGAAAGCTTCCCTGACTGCACAGGGTATCAGATCAACAGGGCCACTGAGACACGACATGCTCCACACCAAATTTGAGAGGTGAGTCCCAGAATGAGGCTGGTGGTTAAATACCAGCAGCAAATCTGACAGAAATTGTGTTGAGGAGAGGGGAGGGGAAAAAAAAAATAAAAAGGAAAAAAAAAAAGAGATAAGTAAAAGATTACTACTATGCAGAATAGGGAGCTGCTGTTTAGGCACAAGATATTCTTGGGTTTTTCTTCATTGGAGGAGTTCCTCCCAGAGGAGGCTTTGCACTGATGTATCATTTAGTATGTGTGGGAGTAAATATAGGCTTTTTCTTTGGGGCTGCGAACGAGCTTTCCTACAAGCAGTCAGAAGTGCCAGGGCTTGTAAAAACTAGAACAAAACATTGCAAAGGACAAATAAAGATGCTCATTTTGTTCACTTTTCAGGAAGATGGTGGCAAGGTTTTGAGAAAGAGTATTTCCACTTCACATAACACAGCGTATAGATTTGAGAATTTGGCTCTATTTCACCCTGACAAGTAAGCAGACGAGATTCAGTTGACCAATCTACCTCAAAGATTTGAGCAATATTTGTGTAATGGGACATCTGATCCTGTCTCGGGACCGTTTGTCCCAGTGCTGTCAAAGCACAGGTCTGGCTGGTGCAGGCAGAGAGGGCATCTCAAAAGACATGAGCTTTCCTGCCCTGATGTCCCTAATAGCAGAGTGTCATAAACCACAGGTAACCAGCGACCTGAAATCATTAAAAATCCATGTTCATCACATTTCTCAGGAGAAGGTGGCTTCAGCAGGGCATCTTGGCTATCCTCCCTCTCTGATCACTGCACCCTGCCAGCTCCACTGCTCTATGTGCTTTCAGTTTAGTATTGCTCTCCATAGCTCCCTCCTACTATTTCCGAGGAACACGCAGTATAGAGACACATGCCCTCTATTACTCATTGCCAGTGGCTGAACTGGTTCTACCATACCTGAGCGCTACAGAATCTTATGGCAGAGATGGAAACACCTCACTGAGCACCTGAATACCACAGCCAGCTGGCACAACCCATACGGACCTTGCAAGGCGGGGGGTCTGGGCCCACATTCAGAATCATAACATCAGATTCATGCTGCCAGCCTCCACAAAACCTGCGTTGACGTGGGAATAATGAACATTTGATTGTTTAATGCCATTAAAAAATACTTAATGTGCTGCAATGGAAGGATAGAGTTATCGTTAGAAGCGATGTAGTGGTGGCATGCTGTCTTCAGGACTGCTGAGCCCATAAGCCCTGTCTTGCACCTCTCTGGTGGTGGCAAACCATGGCCAAGAGATTTGGTGCACCTGGGGTGGGATGCTCAGACCTCCTCAGAGGAGAGTCAAAGCACCCCCTTACACACAAAAATGCACAGAGACACCATCCCAGTCACCGGAACAGTTTATTTGAAGCCTGGCAGCCCAACAGGCACACTTCTAGAGGACCAAAGGGCGCAGTTCCCCCCCACCTCCCCATGGTGCCCACTGGTACTTGGGAGCAGAGAGAAAGGGCAGCATGAGGAGAAGAGACAAGGATCCTTCTTACTGCGGCCTCTCTTCAGTGCACTAATCATTGCAGCACATCCGCTCAGTATTACTTTTCCTTCTGCACAAATAATTAAGAAACACCTGTGTTCTTTTCATTGAATAGCGCATGTTTCAGAGAAAGCCACTCTTTTAAGCTTAGATTATTTTCTGTTACTGCAATTCAGCTGACAAAATAACAATGACTCACTTTGCCAAGGACTGAGAAAGGGGAGGAGGGAGAGGCTATCAACCATACTGTTAAAAAAAATGAAATCAAATCAGTATTATTGAAAATAATAAAGGAACAACCTCCACATTTATCTCCTTCAAAATGGCTGGTGCCCTCATGCAACTTTGAAATCTGAATAAACTCCTGGAGGTGACTCTTTGCCAACATTCACTCTTATGCCAGCTTTCTCACAAACGAACAGCTTGTATCTCCATGAAAACCAATGGATGGAACAAATTGTATTAAATTATGTAAAATGATACTAAAGAGCACAATCTACCAGTAAAAAAAAAATATTTTAAAATTGGAAAATCTTGTTTTTATAAATTTGGGAAAATTGTAAAAGATAATTAGGAGGGGGAAATATTAAAGTTTTATTGCACTTAAAGTGATGTCTCATGGCTTCGAGCAGGAAATGAGATTTATTCTCTCATAGGTCAAGCACACATAATTCTTTGATGTCGTTGACACCTGTGAGTTATTTAGTCTTCCTCATACTTTAGCATGTAGAGAAATCCCATCTCTATGAAGCTGAATGTAGCCCTGTGACAGTCTCAGATTGTCCCTCCCCATCACACTGTAGGAGCTGTCAGTGCACATTATGTACCCAAATTTCCTTCTACTTCTCAGAGACCCTTTTTGAAGGGGGAAAGGGATGCAAATAACTGCAATTAGCACTAAATTTGCTATATCCTCAGAAAATGATTAAGGATATTTTCAGCACCTATTGGGGACTTTTGTAATTTAAATATACTGATACGTCCATGCAAAGAACTTTCCAGTAACTTTGCCTGAAATGAGTTTTAAATTGATGATTTCTGAGCATGAGTCAGTTAATCATGAACAAAAAGATCTGACTATTTCTGTATCCTGGGTGGCAGAGAGGGTGAGGTTGTGAGAGCTTTTGGCTGGTTTAAGACTTTAAATGACACCACATTGGCATACAATAGGACGCTGTGATTCAGGGCTTGTCTGCATGAGCATTATTTTTCCCCTTCCTCCTCCCCCCTTTTCTTCCTCTTTCTCCCTTTCCATTGCAAGATGCCAAAATGCAGACTCATGATTCTTGACTGCAACAGATAGTTAATTTATTCCACAACTGCATTAACTCAGCGTACATCTAAACCTTCCTAACCTATCTCTGGAAGGATATTTTTATGCCACATGAGTGAGGGTTAGCTTTAACTCTCAGTTCTACCACGTAGCTCTCCACTGGAGACTTTTGCAATCCTAAAAAAAAAAAAAAAATAAATACAAAATATAACTTCTGCAGCCAGTAAAGCACATACAAGAACTACTCAGCAGGACAAATGAGCATTGTAGCTTCCATAGTCACATACACCACAGGGAGCCTCAACTAATTTCCACTCTCAATAGAGCTTATACAGACCTGGGAGCTTAAAACTGTTCCTGTCTTTCCACTGAATAACACTGGGATCCTGTAAAAAAAGACACTCCTTTCCTGAAGGGCAAGAGGAATTTGAAGGCCTCAGGGCTGCAGAGGGAGAAGTTTCTCTGCCCACTTCCTATTTTGCTGCATGGTGGCTACTGGAGCCAAATACACCCAGTAAAACATAGGACCTTTCTCATCCCAACAATGTCTTGAACCCCACCTCCACTGCTGGAAAAAGCCCACACGAGACTGCCTAAGCATGGGAGCTGGGGGCAGAATTGCCTTCTGGAAAGCAGCCGAGCTGTTGCTGCTTTTGCAAACAGGTAGTGCTTGCAAGCTGGCTTTGAAGGGTTAATGCTGTGACTTGACAAATAAAATCTCCCCTTTCCTGTAATCCAGTCGCCACCACAGCCTATCTTCGTGACTCACAGCAGCTGGAGTTGCTAAACTGGCAGCATCGCAGTGTGGCATCACGAAATTTAAGATAAAGAACATATACAATGTAAAAATAATCCTAATAAATTCTGGAACATGTAGACGTGTAAAGCTCCATGCGCTAAAAAAGCATCCTGCTAGAGAAACTATTTTTAAAAAGGCTATTAGGAGGTGTGAAAGCAAAGCTGTCTATTATGTTTCTAAAGAAAGGCACCAAACGCTTATTTTTCATCCCAATGAATTCTGAGTGACTTTATTTGACAGACAGTTAGCACAAGGTCACTACCAGTCAGCAGGCTGCCGGCCAGCCGAGCATCCCTACATTGGAGGGACCAGACACCTGGGGAGAAAACTCAACTTGCTGAAATAGCGTTGGTTTAGATCATATGAATGAAACGTGATCTCAGCTGCTGTATTCTGGGCTTCTCTTCCATACCTTTTCTTATGCAGCAAGATAATTCGATATATATTTTTTTCATCATTAAAATCCAGCAGCTCCCCTACTTATGTGTTTTTCATGTGGCAAATCGAGGGAATAATAAAGGATAATAATAAAAAAAAAATTACGGGAAAAATATTTCCTTCCCCTCTGTGCGAATCCCACCGCAGACAATGCAAATCCCACAACACATGTTTGCAGGGAACTCAGAGCACACTCAGGGCTGGAAGTGCAAATTCATCTCGTCTAAATGATTAAACTAGTAACAGTCGTAAACAAGGAGCTTTTTATCCCACCAGTTTTGGGATGGGTTATTGTTTTTCTCAAACAGTTTTCAAATAGTTTACGTTAACAGAAATATCCTCCCAAAAACACAGCCTTGAAGTGACCAAATAAAAAAACGGATTACTCCCAGAAGGAGAAGGCAGCACACGGATGGGAAGCAAACCCTGAGGGGCTGTGGTGAGCTCCTGACAAAGCAGGTGAGCTCCAAGTCATCTTTTTTCCATGTCCAAGTTGTCATTTCATTTTATGTCCAACCTGCAACAAAGCCAGTGCATTCAGAAACTCCTTCCTTCTGCTTTAATTCCTGACATTTCATCTAAAAGTGCTGCCAGGTTTTTTGGTTTTAATTTTTTTTTAATGTTGACTCTCTAAGCATTTACATTTGCAGTTTTTTTGTGTTTTTTTTTTTTTTTTTTGTTGTTGTTGTTGTTTTTTGTTTTTTGTTTTTTTTTTTTTTAATGAAAACAGTTCTAGGAGGAGCTTTAAGAAAACAGTTTTCAAGGGAGATGGACTCTGCGGTCACATTTCATCCCTATCAGTTGTCCATCACCTCGTGGTGAAAGACCAACACTCCCATTTCTCATGCTTCTTCCTCCTTGAAGGTGCAGGCACTCCTAAACTTCTACTAAGTCTGATACAAAACTCTCAAAGTACCAGGAGGATTTTCCTGGTCTATGGTTGTAGCTAGATGACCTTTAAGGTCCCTGTCAACCCAAACCATTCTATGATTTTATGACTTCAGGAGCCTTTGAAACAGACCCAGTCTGTAGCAAAAGCACAGGGACATCCTTAATTTGCTTTCATACTAGCTTCCTTTTTTTTTTTTTGTTAAATATTAAACCCATATTTCATCATTACAATCTACATTTTCATTCACAAAAATATTTTTCATTATTTTTATCATTTCATCTAAAATGTTACACCAAGTGCTACCTAAAAAGCCAGTTTAATATTATTTCTTAAAAGGAAAATATCTGACTCTGATTTCACACAGAACTTGCTGCCATGAAGCCACCAAAGTTAGACTGGTATAAAATTAATATAAATAAGATTGGGATCAGCTTACAGGTGTTAGGCAACAGAGTAAAAGAATACAGAGTTTCTTACATGTATAGCACTCCACATGTGTTGGGAGAACTATTTAAGCACACAGCAGTTGAATGAATAAAAGAATGTCTTTTTAAAAATACAAACAACGCAACAGCGATTTATATGTCATTGCAAAACACCATGGGAGCAATTTCTTTCTCCCCCAAATGCCGCCTGAACAATCCAGAATACATGGACTAATAAGGACCTTCTCTGAATTCAGTGCTTCTAAAAATATGAGGACTATCAAAAATACTTATACAGGTGATACACAGTTTTTCCATTAGACTTTTATGCAAGAAATTGGGCTTGCATATTACACATGATTCAAAAAGAATAATTAAAGTCCTACATGGACATATATGTGCCTCAGGGCAGACCTTTTATGTTGTTTTGCATTCCATGTGTCACTCAGAAGAATTGCAACTGGGAAATGATGTTGAACTAAAATAAGACAAGAACACATTGACTAAAATTATACCCTGTCCAATTTGCTGACACCCCTTTAGACATCTCGCCATGACTGCTCTGGTGCAACCACTGTTCTATGTATGGGTGACATTTAAACTAAGCATACTTGTACACCAAAATCAAATAAAGGATTTGAAGACTCCCTCCCTTCCCCCCCCCCCCCCCTTCTTTTTGTTACTGAAAAGTACATGGGATTTGAAAGCAGAAGGAAAAAAGACATACTTAGCGTGGTGATCTGCTTTTGTTATCCTGTCTAGGAAAAGCATTGTTGGTTTTCTATAATTAATATATTTGGGTAAGAATAATCAGATTAGGAGGCTGAATCCTTAGCCTTCATGTGCCCAAAACTGCTACAGAAGCTAGTGGGGAAATTTCAGCTCACAAGGACAACAGGGCTGAGCCTTTATTCTGCAAGACCAGATTTCCTGAAGCCCCAGTATGTGGACACATTTAAGTTACATATTTTTTGTCCAGGGCACAGTTTGCCTGGTTCAACTGGCTGTATATTCAGGGGGTTGGGGTGGTGCAGGACAGCAGCCCACCTTCTGGGGGTACCAGTATCCTACCCCAGCTCTTGTCATCCCAGCAACCCTTCAGACAGCAAGGAGCACAGGATGAAAAGCTAGCGATTTTTATGATACATTAAATCCTTTTTTAAACCACTCGGAGCTAAATTTAACACATCCTCTGAACTCTACCCATCCTACCTTTCCTTCCCCACCTCTAGCCTTCTCTTTGGCGGTTTTGTTTTCTCTTTCGTTTCACTCACTTCCTTAATTAAGTTGATAATGTAATTATGTCACAGCTGTAGCATCCTCCTCTTGCAGAGGTGGCTGGATTTCTGCAGCTTCAGTCTGTTTGATGATTGACTGGTAGGTACGGAGATAATTGTAACTTTTCAGAAATGTTTTAAATTGTAACAGGAAGGTACTGGTCACAGCACAGAGAAGACCAACGTTTGACATCGACCACATCTGCTTACTTTTCATAGAAAGCAAGAGCTATGCAGAGGAAGGGGAGCAGCAGGGAATGCGGGTTTTTAATGTAGCATTCTTGAGTGCTGGGAGACAGAGAGCACTTCAGCTGGGGGAGGGAAGGAGACAGCTTCTCTATCTCTCGTTAATTGCCAAGGCAGAACAAGAAAGCAACCAGTTCAGTACAATCTCAGCCTCTATATCACCTCCCCCCCCAAAAAAAAATGCACAAAAAGGGTTGCACTGAGCTACTGTATATTCTTAAATGGAAAATCCTGATACTCTGAACAAAGGGTTCAAGCTAATTTGACAGATAACTTGTAATCAATATATTTACCTTCCTATTTTTCTAGGGTAGAATTTCCTGCGAGGTACTTGATATATGGTAATAGAAGAGTACTATTCCTGACCTTTTATTACATGTGGAAATATTTAAGTGTTTTACACCTACACATCATGGCATATTAATAGGATACAATCTAAGAGAACATTTAACCAAGAAGAAGAAAAAGTTTCATCAACTACTCAAACTTCCAGAAGAGGATCAGAAGTAGTACTTGCCCCTATGAACAAACAAAATGTATCTACTGGGAAATGTAAACAGAGTCAGCATGAATCACAAGACCTATCATGTTTTAGAGCAAATCTACAAGCACATGCATATTCCAGAAATAAAGCCTATTAGCAGGAGGTCAAGGTTGCACAATGAAGGAAGCAGAGCTAAAACTTGGCCCTTCTTCCTTTGATGCTGGCCCGCTTGCTACTTCTCTTTTCATACACTACCACTGTGCTCTTCTTGATATCCTGCATCTTTCAGCATGCACTTAGGAGATGCATATGCAGAAAACAAGGTTCTCCTTGTGGTTCCTCCATGTGCAACACAGCCTGCCTTCCCTTCTGAGTGCTGGGGGGATTGTTACTAAAAATACTACTCTCGAAACATTACCATGCACACACTAAACTTTGATCTTCCAAGCTTTTTCTACACCAGCTTTAAGGCTACAGTTTTTATAGGTGGCTGTGTGTGTTTCAGTGAAGGGAGAAGAGTGGGATGCCTTTTCCTGGCGTGTCTGATATCCTGTAGAGATATTATCATATGCAGCACTGGCATAAGACTTTGCAAAGCTGTTTATGGAGAGCTGGTTCTCCCAGGGAGCAAGGTGTTTCTGGTATTTAGCACCCAGTGGTGCCAGCCGTTAAAATAGAGCTCATTTTATGGAACACAGAAAACATCATATTGCTGGTGCCAAGCCTTCATAGGATCAAAAGACATCTACCTTGGACATACCCACAGTAAGCCTTTCATCTGGCTCAGGTTTCCCCATGAGGAGAAAATCGCTAAGTTTGCACAGCTGCAGGCCAGGTATGACCATAACTTTTACCAGGATCTTTGACCATCTTCTGCCTCACATGTGGTCAAGTCACGAACAGGCTCTGACGTAGCCACCCTGTTAACACAGCCACATGCCTCTGAAAAATTTTAGAAGTTTTAGAAGCAGTTACTCTTCAGTTTTCCTATGCAAAAAAGAGATGCTCAGATATTTTGCAAGAATCGTGCAAATTGTGTGCAGTTTTCTATGGCTTTAGGAAGCAAACTATGGGAACAGGATCACACCTGGTGCTGTTTTGATTTTAGGGTATTTGGGAAGATGACTTCTAGTCATATAGGTATCTGCAACCAACTTGAGGCGCAGAACTGCTAATGGGCACTTCAAAACTGTTTCACAGAACAATCATTGTCCATATACCTGTTCAGGAACAAAGAATCAGAGATGGGTGCATTAATTGTGTGCCTCTATGTTTCTGATAATGAAATCATTCTAGCAAAAAATTCAGGTGGATAAACAATCTCCAAAACATACCTTGAGAACTTTAAAGCTCTATTATTACAGGTCTGGACACTACTGACACTTCATACCACTTCCATGTCACCACAGCTTTAATGTATTTATCATGCATCATTTAGATACATGTCTTCTTTAAAAAGCAGAAATACAGAAAGGAAGGGAAAACACACCAAAAAAAAAAAAAATAATGCCCAAGATGTGATAACTTACTGTGGCCGAGGATAACAGTGAAACAGTGAAAAACCTGAGTCAGTTTTCATATCACAGCACTGGTTGTTAGGCAGAGATATCTTCTGAGAAAAGATCACAAGCCCAGTCTTTTTGCATCTCAGGGAGCCCTGTGTAGCCTGAGACAGTCAGCAGCGCAACCCTTCAGGAAGGAGGGAATCTGTGCCTCTACCATGCAGGAAAGCCAAAAAGCAGAGGTGCAGTCTTCAAAGGAGGGCTCCATTACTGACTGCCAAAAAAGTCTTCCACTATTATGAAATGGAAATTATTTGTAAAGCAAGGTTAAAGGTCACACACAGGCATTCACTGGGAATTACTGACATAGGTATGACACAGATGATAGCCAATCAAAAAGCAATTTTATAAACATTGTTATTAAATAGTAGGGTAATTGCTTTAAGTACTGGAGGAATGTCAGGGTCATATAAGACTTTTGTTGGTGTCATAGTTTTTCATTTGACACTTAGTGAATCAATGACACTTAGTATATTTACTCTGAAATGTGAGCTGTGTCGCCAGCCTCGATGCTAATCCACATACCACACGCTACCCCATACTTATATAGAAATAATTTCTGATTTTTATTTCATTCACTAAGTATCCAGCAATGCAGGCGTCAAAGCTCTCCACACATGAAAGTATGGAAGTAATTAGGGATTATGTGGTAAGTGTACAAACATAGTTCATATTACTGCGTATTAGAAAGGACCCCTTTTATAGCAGCCTTTGTCAATTTGACAGAGCAAAGGGTTTTAGTGTACTGTAATAAGAAATGTAAGAGGGGGCAAAGGACAGCATGGCTGTGATGCCTGTTTGCAAACTGCCTGGCCCTGAGGTCCTCCCTCTCTCCTACTCATCTATGCTCCATGCTTATTCCATGGCCATATACATTTTAACCGAGTTAATAGCAGTCTGGGGGGATGATGCTGGGGGAAGCCCCTTAAATGCATGTTGTCAGCTGTCTCCAGATCTTATACCAGAGCTTCCACCAGGGCAGATGTTTGCAGAAGACAGCATGGCATAGCCAGTCACAGACACAATTTGCATGATAAAATGTCTTTTAGAATTTTTTTTACGTCTTTATTTTCCCCCTAGGCCCCAAATGCACTCAGAACCAGGTGACTGAAAATAAATAAATGCAAAAAGTGTCTGCAAGGGGAACAGACTGGCAGGGTGTTGTCCAGGTGAGCCCCAGAGCTGATGTTTTATGAGCCTGAAATTTGTAAAGGGGTTCTTGTATGTTCAGTTCATCATCAGGACTACAGAATGCCCTGAGAGGTCATCTAGCCATGCTTGAAATACCCCACTCCCCTCCTTTCAGTGAAAACCACCTCAGGTACAACTGCTTCTGCAGCCTTCTCATGGCCTCTGCAGGGGTAAGCAGAGGGGTGGAGTAATACAGATTGTTATTTACTATTCAGAAGGCTGACAGCATCCTTTGCTTCACATGCAGGGTAACAGATGACAATGGTGCTTCACTGCAGAGAGTTCAGAATTTAAATCATAACGTGAAACATATACTACTCGGTAACATCCCTGTCACACTCTGTGAACTTTAGCTCAATTAAAGAAAAAAAAATCAGATGACATGGATAAAATGCTATTTTCAATATAACTGAAAGGAAAATTGTACCAACACCAATTTAGTGCAATTTCAAAACAAAGCCCAAAGGAAAGAAAGGAGGAAAAATAAAGGACCACAGCACATGCTTCAGAATTGAGTGGGTACACATAAAATGCAAACTGTCAATTTGGAAAGATGTGGGATAAATGCAATGTACCATTTTTGAACCTATCTGTGTGGTAAACATAACAGGCATTTCTCATCCTCTAGCAGGTGAGACAGCCAGCTCCTCTGCCAGCCTTGGACTTGCACCACAGAGCAAACCATGCCGCAAGTGGTTATTAGGTAGCACTAGATGGTACTCGGGGAAAAATCCAGCTGTAGAGTTACATGTTCCTTTACCTAGAAGACTAAGTGTATTGAGGGCATGTTGGCACAGAGCTGCAATTGCCACCTGCAGCTACCTCCTTTCCCTGCGGCACAGGAGCAGCTGGATGGGGAATTTCCAAGAACTGTTGCATTTGTTCTGGCCTTTTACCTATAATGCCAAGCTCATCCCTAAGATCTACGGTACACAGTCTAAAGCCTGGAATAAAAAATAAGCCCTCACTGAAAATGTGAATATAGCATTTAACTGTGATTTATGCAGTAGGTAATATGTTCTGGCTGCAGACTGACAGAATTGGTGGTCCCATATTGAATCTCTAACTCAAAGCATGCAGAGGCTCCTCAGCAGAAGTTTGCATTTTGGCATAAGTGCCTCACTTCCCCAGCAACAATCCAAAGGCAACTACTTCCACAAACAGTGTTAAACAAATCACCATTTCCTGATGCTCTGGAACTGTAGTAATTTAATGTGGTGGTTGCAGCCTGGCACTTTGGAAAACCAAGCAACTGAATTGGATAGCTCTGCAAGCAAGTTAACAGTTTTGGTCTGGGAGTTCTGATTCTCTAGAAGTTCCCACTGTGATTTTTGTACAGAGACAATAAATCCAGGCTCTGATAGAGAGCTCACATTTAAAAATAAAGTCACTGATCTCTCTTTGGCAGGCAGCAGAGATGTAGCATGCATGAGGAGAATAGATCAGTCACCAGAAAAAATGGAGTACAGGATACAGGTGATAGCTTTAGTATAATGAATTCCCCATCTTAAAACTTAGGTTTATTGGTTACAACAGACATAAGTCTAGATAGCATGACTTAAATACTCTTATTTAATTCAGCATTAAAGGTTTGGGGATATTCAGGTCCCGTCACAGCTTTGAAAATGTCAGCTCCCACCCATGCCAGAGCAGAGGAGTTCAGGACATCACTGCCTGAACGTGAGCTGTGCTGGTTACCTCCCTTCCACACCACTGCAGTCTCCACTTCCCTCATTTCTTGTTGGAAGATCTAAGCGCTCATACTGTGCTTGGTGCACAAAACATCTCTGGGATGCTCTCACTGACTAACGACGAAAAGAACACAGGCAGTGGAATAGGAGCAAAGACCACAAATTTTACTCACAAACATACTTGTGAGCATATGTGGAAATAACCAAAACAAGAGTACAGGTTTCCATTCATCAACACGTAGCTGCAGGACACCACAATCTCTTTCCCTAGCTAGAGGCTGTATTACAAAGAAGGAAAAGGCTCAATCTGCATTCCTGTAGAAATCTCTGATCTCTGCCATTTTCAAGCTCATAGTGTGTCAGTCCCTCTCTGACATTTTCTGCTGCTGTCTGGCCTTTGTCTGTAGGACGCCCATCACCCTACTTCCAGATGGTTTACCTGGGTACCCAACCAGACCCCAAAAGACAATTCTCCAAATGTATTTATACGGCTTGAATGCCATTCAGTGCCAGGCATTACAGCATATGACCAAATAGCAGATGTCTGATTTAACAGATGACCCAAGAAGATACCCTTCTCAAGAGATTTCACTTCTATATTGAAAGTCTCTCCTCAGAGACTTCACTTTTATATTCAGGCACATCCCTCTTCTTTTCAGACCCCTTCTTCCATGAAGATATGTCTTCTGCAGGCTTCCTTCACACACCTCAATCAGATGGCATAGCACCAGAGGCTTCTGCCAGCATATCTCCTTAGAGAAATGGAGACCCCTTTAATCTAGATCCAAGATAAAATGAATCAGCCTCAGGTGAGGAAAAATGTGAAGTAGCAGCTTATGGTCACAACATCCCCTGGCGTGATGGGAGGTACCTTCATGTAGGGCACAACAAACAATGCCTTTTTGTCAAGTGGCAGTAGTGTGCTTCCCATCCGTCTAATTACATGCACTCGTCGATGGTCAATATTGCTACATATGGCTTACCTACTACTGTAATATAAATACTGACTGATAAGAGCAACACACGATGAAACAGTGGAAAACTGACACTTGTTAAGGGTGACCACTGCAGAAGTGAAGTAAAAAGAAACAAAACCAACAACCCCACACATTTTTTCATGTAAAAAGAGTACTGTAATTCAATTGAAAGCCCAGTTCTTATCTGCTGCACAGTAAAAATGTAAGCCTCATAAAGACTAAATTCTCCACTCAACATATTCAGCATGAAGAGAAGCATATTCAGGAGGTTTCTATATTTGATGATTTTTTCCATTCAAAGTTTCTAATTAGTACTATGCCCTATTTTGTGAGTTTTATTTTTAGCACTAGAGCCAGCACACAACACTCAGAATTCCTATCCTTCAACCGGATAAAAATATGTATGTCCACAGTCATTCTGTAGCAACAGATCCTTTTTTAACTGCCTGATGAGCACTTTGAGCTGGGTTGAGCAAGCACCAGAAACTCAAAATATTGTCCTCATTGCATATCTGTTCATCCATTCCCATCTTATAACAGAAATACTTTTAAGTAGCGGCTGTCATTGAATGAAGACACAGTGTAACAGGTTGGTCAGTCTGCCGTAAGTCCAGCAGCATAGGTATTTTGGGGCTCAAAAGTGAAAAGGGTTTCTAGTACCTTGATGCCAGCCCTGCTGCCAGTGTTACCTGTAAGCCTTGTCTTCCTGCCCTCCAGGGATAGTGGGGCTATATTTAACACTAGTTTTGCAGCAGCTGCATACAGTTTGTATAACCATTTGTCTCCTGCCTTTGTTTTAAGACAGTCTGCTCCAGCTCTGATACACAATCATCAATTTGGTTAGGACATCACAGAGCAGCATCTGCGCTTCCTCTGTACCCCTCTAGAACATTGCCTTCAGTGTTGTGCCAGCCTGAGCACAACGGACAATACTGATTCCTCTCCAAAAACATGCCTTCCCACAATCCCACTCTGCAGAGAATCCCCATAATCTATGGAAAAAGTGACCAACCCCCAAACCCAACTGAATGTGGAGAGACCAGCACAGGTTTCTTCCTACCTTTTCCTTTTACTGACGTTTAACTCTTATGACTGTGTAGGATTGAGTCAGCTATGGCTTGCCATGTGCGCAGTCTCCTCCAGACATACCTGAAGGAGAGCTCCAGTCCTGCCCACAATGACTATTCCCAGTACAGATCAAAGAGGTGCCTAGGCAAATAGCACAGCTCCTTGGGATTTCCATATCGTGTGCACTCTGGGTTTCAATTGCTTTGACCCATACCCCACTGCTGAGCTTTGTGGTCCTAAATATTTAGGATTTTCCTGAATCCTGAAAATCTGCCAACAGGCTTCCATTTGCATTCAACATTAACAAAGGAAGAGCTGAAATTACCAAAAAAAATCTTAGTGGTGGGAGAAGCTGGAGGGAGGTGTAACCAAATGAAGTCAAATAAAATAAAACAAAAGAGAACCATGGTACACAGCAGGAAAATCAAAAGACAAAATAAAAGATTAAGGAATGCATTAAAGATAAAATTCACAATGCTTTAAATGTTGATTCTTTCCCTGCCGTTTTTGTTTCATGCAGTATTTTGATGCTAGCATCTAATTATTCTTTGCAGTGTTTTATCTCCCCCATTATAGTATCACCAGATTTTTTTTTATTGGCACTTTCCTTATTAATGATTACAACACCTACGTTTAAAGAGCTAAATGAGTTCTCTCTTTTCCCCAGCTGAAGAGAGGGAGGTCAGCAGAGAAATGAGAATTATTCTGTTGTATGCAGATGTATTATACTCAAAATTATTTTTGACCATTGAAGTAGCTCCCACAGCTTGCTGGGGCAGAAGAAAGATTCCTCCCTGTTCCTAGCTGTGACCCAGGAAAGGTGAGGAGAGATTCTTCTGCTTTCCAGTCAGTCACAAGAAGAAGTTAACAAATCCTTCAGCTTCAGTCTAAAAGTATTAACAGTTTCCTTTTAAATAGCCTGTTCTTAATTAAATTCCATTTTCTTTCCAGAATCACACAGCACAGAAACACATCCAACAACAAAATGTATTTACTTTTCTGTCCCTCCACAAGGATCACATCCTGGTGTTTGCCGTAGCAAAATGAGCTTTAAAAGCACCCTGTACACCACCGGATGGCCTCTATGTAGGGCAGTACTCACACGGCACGTGGGTAGCACGTCCTCGGCAGCCCCACACGGAGACGGCTGCCTGCAGAGCGACTGGGTGCTGCTGCTCGCTGATGAACTCCATCTGGTGACCCTCCCAGAGGGCCGAAGATGCCAGCTGGGGGAAATTAAGCTGTGCTGGAGCTGGGGATGGGGTGGCTGCTGCCCCCTCCCGTGCCAATGTGCGGGGAGAGCTGCCCTTCTCAGGGAGCATGCAGGGATGCTGCCTGGATGGAGCTGTAACTTTCCCTTGGCCGCCCTGCCCCAGGGGCAGGGGTAGAGCTTCTGAGGGTGAATGTCAAACGACAGAAACCTGGGCTGGCAATAAAGCAAGCAAAGCCCAAACAAGTTAAGAAAAAGAAAAAAAAAAATGCCCACAAAACTATGAGATATTTATTGTTTACACATCAGGCAGAAAAAGCAAGACCGGGTGCAAATAAACTTTTGTCAAGAACCAGAAATTTTCACACCTTTGCAAAGTTGGCAACATGCCTCAAGCTTACTACTTCCTCCTTGTTTTTCCTCTTTGGACCCCAAAAAGATGTCTGCTGTGCACCCCACATAAGGAACAAGTTATATTAATACCTTGGGTTTGATTGTGGGTTTCGTACCTTTTTGTTTCTCAGGTGTTACAGGGATTTTTAGTAAGTAATCAGAAGAAATTAATAAAGATCTGTATAAATATCATTCTAAATAACTGCTTAGTAAATCACTATGCATTTATATTAAATTAAATAAATCAAATTAACACAATCAAAGCTTGATGGCGAAGCAGTAGAACTGTTATATTAGAGAAGCAGACAGACAGACAGCCTTTTGGGGAGGCAGAAGCTAAAGCTTTTTTAGCACAGAACATGTTCCATGGATAGGGTTAAATACTTAATGAATGCTAGCAAAAGATAAGACAAATATTCTTTGTTAATATTTATAGAATCCCATAAGGAACTCTTTTGTCCTAGCATTGTTTCCAAAATTCAATCCCCTAGTTATATCCATCATTTTTCATGTGATTAAAGGAATCTAAATTTGCTGCCTTGTCTTGTAAAAGAGTAAAAAGTTAGATCTGTATTATTAAAACCTCTTGGTTGGAGCAGCAAATGTAATATTGATGGTCTATTGTATGTAAGTCTAAAAAACCGACTGATCATATGCACATGACATATAAACTGCATTCAGAGGAGTCATGGCATTATTCCTAAGAAGCTGGGATTGAGCTAAAAAAAGAGACAAGCACACCTTCCAGAATGAGACAAATAAAATATTTCAAACTGATGAAAGGCAAGAAATAAAAGACTAGAACCAAGAGGCAAAAAAGGCAAAGGTTTTGGTGACTGGAAAGTGACATTCCACACTTGCTCGCTGTCACAACTGGCCCGCATTTCTTGGGGCAGAAAACCTTCTGCTGCAGGAGGGAACTCTTAAACCTTGCCCTGTGCCAAAACAGGGAGTCATAGGAAATAACTAGAGGTGGCCGTGACCATCAGGGGTGTCCTGGCAAAACCAGGCACATCCTCAGGGCACAGCTGGAACCTGCTGCAGAACACACATCCACGCAACTTCCACGTTAGTCATCAAATGGGCTGGATGTTTGACAGTGAATTTGAAGGACCTGTGTTGAAGTGCCTAGAGATAACACACATCACATCTGTAGGGAGGGTGGGGAGGGCATGGCATGCATCAGGCTCCTCCAGGTCTTACTGCATATGTAGTCACAGCATCATCCCCTAGATAGGTTTTGTTATTTTTGGTGACATGCTTTACATCTATACACAGCAAACGTAACTGTCAATAGAAGCGCTCAGCATTCACTGGTACTGTTGATTAACATCAATATTATCATAGAATCACAGATTGGTTTGGGTTGGAAGGGACCTTAAAGCTCATCCAGTTCCAACCCCCTGCCACAGAGAAGGGCACCTTCCACTAGAGCAGGTTGCTCCAAGCCCCATCCAACCTGGCTTTGAACACTGTCAGGGATAGGGCAGCCAAACCTTCTCTGGGCAACATCTGCCAGTGCCTCACCACTCTCACAGGGGAGAACTACCTCCTAATATCTAATCTAAATCTAACCTTTTTAATCTTGAAGCCATTCTCCCTTGTCCTGTCCCTACATGCCCTTGTAAAAATTCCCTCTCCAAAGTGAGCCACATTATAACTAAATTATAACCATATTAATATAAACTATAAGCAAAGTGAGCACATCCCTGATAAAGATTAAACATCCCTCTGTCTGGGTGTCTGCTGCTCTGCTGACCCCATTGCCTTTGCAAGCTGCCCCTCCGCGGAGGGCAGGAACAGCCCAAGGCTCCAGCCCTGCCCACTGCACATGCCCTGAGGCGGGGTGAGGAGCAGGGTCCAGGCAGTCTGACAACTGCTTTTGAGCATCTTTATTCCGGAAAAGAGCAGCAAAACTCATGTTTTTTCTTTCACCTTTGAAAACCAAGACTCAGAATTGAATTTTTCTCAGCCTACTAAAAATTTTTTTTCATGAAACAGGCAAAAGCCAAGTCCTCATTGATCCATTTTTTTTTTTTTTTTTTCCCCCCAGAACTTCTTAACAGCTTTAGAAAAATAGATAATTATTGCAGTTAATTTCAGCAAAACAGTTCAAACTCATCAGGGCTGCACAAGTATAATTTACTACTCTTTCTGACTTATTGTTTTGACTAGATGTAGATTGATGATTAAAGTGATAAACAGTAACATTTTTATAAAATGGCTAACTCTGCCAATGGCAACTGAATAAGAAACATGCTGAAATAGCTGTGCTGTTATTGTGATTGTATTCAAGGCTGTCAACAAAGAATATAAGTATTTGACAAGGTGTTATCTAATTGTGTTTTTAAAAGCCACGATACATACATCGTTTAATGTGTCACTTCAAGATGCAAGAGAATTTCTTTTATTAAAAAGTAAAAAGGAAAAATGAATGCCTTGCATTTTCTTGTTTCTTTTTCCCAAGCTCTGCCCTTTTGCCATCATTTGACAGAATATATTTGCTCTTTAGTCAAATTGGCTTTTATTTAAATGGTAGCCCAAAATAGCACAGCAACATTAGGTGTATAAGAAGAAAGAACAGTGTGTCCCACAGAAAATTTTTATCTCAGCCCTCGTGGGAATTAACTGATCGAAACAGAATGCTAAGAATAAAATCCTTCTGACGCTCAGAATTAGTGAAACAGCAGTTTGGAACAAGGAAAAGTTTTGTGTGTTGACTTTTTTTTTAAAGAAAGATCACTAGGCAAAGTACCTTAACATGCTGCCCCTGGAGCTACCTGTAGTCCTTTCATGGTTCTTCATGCTACAAAAAAAGGCATCTTTACATCCAAAACATTGTTATCCTCATAAAGCCCCTTTGACCTAGGGAAGCAGTATCAGCCATTCTTACTCCAGGGCTGCAGACAGGAGTCTTCTCCGCCAGCCCACATCAGCCCACCAAGCTTTTCTTTGCTTGTAAGGGAAAACCTGGATGCCACGAGAAAAGAAGAGTTTTGGTCATGACTTAGAAGAAAGATGCAATCTCTGGGATGAGCAAAGAAGCATGGGCAAGAGGTGGCATTGGTACGGGGGCTCTGCCACTCTCCTGCTGGAAACAACTGTCTGGAAAGGAGGGAGTTAAAATGGACCACAGAGGCAATTAAATAAAGATGGCACCAAAAAAAAGGAAACTCCTACTTCTGTGTTCTTGCCTTCTAGGATGACAATAGCATTGTGAAATGCCGCAAGGCATGGAGACAGGCAGGAAATTAACCATTTGGACACCCTCTTAGTAGGAGTTTGAATCTTGGGGAGGAGCAGAGGAGATCATACTGACCAGCGGAAACTGTGGGGATCTCTCCAATTATCTCTCTGGGGCTCTTATTTTGGTGAGGGACTGGGGAAGGCAGAGCTGCAAAAGTCCCTCTTTCAGCTAGGTAGGGACATGACAACTACTGAAGGGACATTTCACTGCTGGAGCCTTCCTGTCAGCAAACACTATTGTGATGCTCTCAGAACACCAGTATTTTTTTGGCAACAGAAATGTGCTGCCAAACCAATGAGGTGGGTCCTTGTGAAATGAGAAGTCCCAAGGGACCTGCAACGTCATCACTCCAAGAGTGTTCTCTGCTGGACACTGAGAGACCAAATGCTCCAAAGTCTTTATCTTCACCAGAAGCCAGGAACAGAGTTGAGGTTTTCATGTCATTGGTGTAAGTGCTGTCTACACTGGAAAGGTGGGAAACTTTAAGAGAAGGATGATGGTAGCAGTATGGCAGCTGCTTAAAAACACAGAGTATTTTAGGGCAGATAGTTGAGGGTCAGATAGAGCAGCACGTGAATGCAAAATGCAGGCTTTCAAGTTGCACTGAGATCTAACAATGTCATTTACACACTGATCCTAGCAGCACTGCTGAAATATAGAGGTCAGTGTGGTCTATTATAGGACAGCAACTTCTAATTTTTAATCCCAGTAGTATTTTAAGCATGGGATAGAAGGGAAATTATAATGAAAGATGCAGACAGCTCTCATTTGACCTCATTCTGCAAGGTAAGGTGCTTTCTCCCTGTCCTGCCCTGAGCATTGCATGTTTGTTTGTCTTTGAAGGCATATCCACCAAAAGTCTTAAGGCAAGATCAGAGCCTCAATTTCAGAAGTTATGGATATCTTTGATAGCGTTTGACAGCCTGGGTTCATGGCACTCCTGCAGATCATTCCTTAGTGTTAATTTTAAAACTGCCTTAGTAGTCAATCACTGATTTTTTTTTTCTTTCAGAGAGAATTGAATAAACACGTCAAAGATAATGACTGAGCAGCCTCAAGGTTTTGCTTTTAAAGATGCAGAATAGGAGAAACTAATGCTGGAAAATCCTACACATCCTTCTGTGTCCAATGGGGAAGATGAAGGTCATGGACCTACTGCACCCACAGCAAAGTGCACACAGAAAATAACCAGATACAAAAATAACTGAAAAATAGCTTATTGTTAACCACATGCACACATACTTATAAAAAAAAGGAAAAAAATACATAAATCACTGTAAAAAATGTGTATGACAATCTATGTTTTTACTTTTTCAACTGTAAGTGTTGGAAGAGCTGTAGTATTAGCTAATACATGGGCCTAAGTTCATTCTTCCCACCTGGATTCTTTAGCATGTTCATCAAGAGGAAAAACAGTTCCCTATGAGATTTTAATTTTTAATAACATTTTGGCTTTAGTTCTTTTTCAGGTGCTACTATGCCCTTCAGTAGCTGGCTCCAAATAAATGATAGGACTATAAAAGATTTTACCACCCTTTACATGAGCTAGAAGTATGAGAAGTTACTTGCAGGAAAAGATAAAAAAGTAATATAATTAGTTAACTTAATCTGAAGCAGAACATCTGACTCATTTGGGGTGCAGTCCCAAAGAAAGATCCTAATAAGTAACTGTAGAGAAAGAATTTTATATTCAAATGGACAAAGTACATGGTAATCTACATACTGGGAGTCAAATACAGAATTGTTTTTATCATATTTTGTCTTTTTTTTTTTTTTTTTTTTTTTTAATGAACAACCATAATCCAAGGGTGTTTTAATTTGCCATGATACAAGAGATGTAGCCAACTTTTTGTGAACCTATTGGGAATTTCAAAGCTTCCTTGACTTTATCTGCATTTCAGAGTGAATCCTGTGGATCTGGAGCTCTTTTGGAAGCAAAGAAGGAGAAGACAGTCACAGGCTCCTGCATTAATTATGATATTTTTAGTTATTTGCTAGATTTAGGAAAAATAAAGTCAACATACTGTAAATACATTCTCAAATCCCTAGCTTTGTGGTTTCTCAAACTGGGTCTCAGTGGAAGAGCTTTAAAAGCCACATAATTTCTATTAAAAAAAAAAAACAAACAGTAAAACAAAGATTTGGGCTGTCTGTTGCAAATTTTCAATAGCATTGCTATATAGCAACACTACAGAAGTCTAAAAAAGAAATAATTTGTTTACAAGTGTGTCTGTAGAAAGATGTGTGTGTGAGTTTTAGGGATTTCAGTGCACAAAGATCTGGCCAGTATTTGAGCAGTGTAACAGCTTCAAAACCTTTCTCACTCCCCCACAGAGGTCGGGTGAGGAGTCACAGCTCAGGAATTGTAGCCTCGTCTTTTGGTCAAACAATTGCAGTGTCACACAGACAATTAATAAGCAGTCAGCAGAGTCTGCAACTGGTGATTATATGAACAAAGAGGCTTGCTTTTGCATTATTCCTCAGGCCCTGGTACAATATGTTGGAGTTTTTAGCCAATTGCTCATTATCACACTCGTTTCCTGAGATCTTGTTTTAGCTCAGACACTGTCAAAGTACTTATTTTGTTATGCTTTCCATGCACTTTTTTTTACAGAAGTCAGAAAGATGAAATACAAAATATGATCTGGTTTCCTGTGATGAGAATATTTGAGGACCCTTCCCCAGTATTCTTTCACAAAGATCTCAGCACGGCTACACTTGTAGCTGGACTACTTATTCCCAGCACAGAGAAAATCTTTGTGACCACGAAGACTATTAAGCTGACCTGCCACACAACTGGAGTGAAAGTAAAGTCCTTGTGTAGGTGTCTAGCCTGAACATATACACCCAGGAGCATGAGTGCCCATAACTAAATAATAAAAATAATAGCAAATTTTATTAATAAAACGTCATTCATCCAATGGTGTAATGCAGACATGTCATCTCCTAGGAAATCAACATTAGAATGCTTCGTTTAAGTCTTCCAGAGAAGTATTAAAAGGGATAAGGACCATATTGTAGAATAACCACCATATGCCACTCACCCTTTGTTCTGGCTTTCCTTTTTTTTTTCTTTTTTTTTGTCTTTTTTGTTAGGCTTTTTACAACTTCCTCCTGGAATTGTGCCAATATCAGAAGTATATGCATTATTCCTCCTTTTGGCTTCTACATGTATGAGATAATGTCTTCATATACAGCATGAGGAGAAGCGTTCACTTGGTTAATACTACTCAGCCTTGGAAGTATTTAATAACCCTTAATCCATAGTAAATTTTTCCCTAAAAGAAAAAGCCAGAAGCATCAGGACTCATACTTCAAACCTTTAGGCTCATGAACAATCACCCTATTTCCATATTCATATTAGGATTGTTCAGGTGAGAAAAGGGCTTTTATTTTGCATATATTAGTAGAGGGTGTTTGATTTCTTTTTATTAGGAATACCTTTTTCTGTTATTTTGGTAGCCTCAAATATTTTATGTTTATTACCAGCATATTCCTGATTTATTGCATCATGGGGCAAGCAAATAAGATTTTCAAAATGAGTATGCGTTTGTTATAACCCACTAAAAAAAATAAAATAAAAAGGATTAAAAATATATATAAATTCAAGTCAGTTTTAATTTTGACACTGACTGATGTTGATGTTTCTGACCAGATTTATGTTGCACAGATTTTAAACAATATCCTCCTCTGATCTTCAGTGCTGTAGTTATAAATACTTGATAGCATTTTCATAAAAGGATCTTTTTGTAATATGCTTAATGAAAGCTTCTGCTTCAGATATACAAGTAAAGAAACCTAGCCTAATATGGTGATAGTCAGCTACTCAATAAGTTGCATATATTTTCAAAAATCTCTAACAAAAAAGGAGTTTCAATTATTATACCTGTGCCTTTCACCATCACTTTACTGTATCAATTATTCATGGAACATCTAACTGAAAAATGTTACATTTAGCAAACCTTTCAAAAACTCTTTAAACAGAAACACGACAGCTGATGTGACCAAGATGATCATCCATCACCTGTCTGTAGTGATGAACCTGTCACAAACTGGGAAGAAAAAGTTTATTTTTTCTCTTGGCTTAAAAAACACAAACCACAAAGTTATTTGTGATCATGCAACATTTGTTTTCCATTTTCACAGCCAGTTAGGGTTCACAAACATAAAAATCCATTATGGAATGGTACATAAAGTGTGACCAATTCCTGTTCAGTCAATTAGCGAGCAAAGTCTGAATATGATGTTTACCTGATAATCTGCACCAGTAAAGACAGCATTAACAAAGGACTGGGTTTGACTTCTTGGGAGCAACTGGTTCAACAAATTATGCTTTTGCTGATTATATGTTCACACAAAGTGCACAGCAGCCCGTTTCCTGTTTGTAATAAAACCTAAGGACTAAATATGGAAGAACAGCCACAGAAAATAAAAGTTAACACTAAAATCACATTTTTAGAGCTTTGTTTCTATTCATGAAGCTTGTTATTAATGCAGGACTTTTCAAAAAACCGCTGTGTGGTCTCTTTGTTTGTACTAAGACACACTTATTAAATATGGACATATAATTCCTCTGAACACAATGCTATTTGTATTTTACAAGAATTACTCCAGTGACTTCTATATAGAAATTCTCTTACACATTTGTATTCTGGTTATAATATTTAGTACAAGGGTCATGAATAATAAAATTGCTAAATATGATTATTGCCATCTATAAATAAAAGTTATCATATTTAAGGTTTTGTTTTTGGAGTGTTGGAACAAGTAGGGTTAGTTGCAAGACAGTAGTGCTTTAATTTTACTATGAAAATACTTAAATTTATAAATATTCAAATTATTTCCAAGGTGCAGTGAGTCTAAATTAATGCTCACAAAATAAATGCAACATCAAAATTGCAGAAGTTCATGTTGCCTTAGAAAGTTCACAGATCTACAAGTAACACAGCCACAAACATTAGAGTTCTACCAACCGGATATCAGTGCTTGAAGCACAATCCCATCATACCTAGTGGTAAAACTCCAGTTTAGCCCAGTGGGGGTCAGAAAATAGGTTCTTCATGATGACTATGAAAGCAAAGAATATTCTACAACTAGTTGCAATTTTTTACAATTGGCAATTATCCACAGCTGTGACTGGGGGGTTCCTGGTTTTCAGCTGATATTGCAGGGTTGCAGCAGGAGCTCCTATGCTGCCTCCATGGCCCCATGACTTGTTTGTGGCCAAATGTGTTTATAAAAGGACTCCCCTTGAGCTGAGAGGTGCTGTGGTGTGGCCACACATAAAAGATATCAGACGTGGCAAAGTACAAAAGGTTTGGTGGAGTTAAAGGAAATACAGATCATGATTAAAAAAAAAAAACCCAAAATATTACTGAGATGTTGAAGCTGTTGAAGAGCAAAAAGAGAATAAAATCTGTTTCCTACTCATCTTCTCTGACCTCCTTAACATAATCTCATGAATTGGAAATAACATCTAAAAAGTTGTTACTTACTCCTTGTTTCCTGCACAAATGTTACAATTGGACACTGAATTATCTGTACCTTCTGCAGACTTTAAGGGAGGTGATGCAAAACAGTTCAACAGTTTTAAAGTTGTTCTTCAGTTTTATTAATTTTAATGGTGTTTTTATAGACTGATTCTTATGAAAGGTGGACAGATATAAAGATAACTTCTCTACTTTTTAAAAATCTCCTCTAGAAATGAATCCCTACCCATTCATTTCTTTAATATTTTGTACAGGATATTTCAGTGATAAGTGTATGATCCTCACACGCTTCCATGCACAACAGATGAGTCCAGGTTGAAGAACATCCTCCCAGACCCAAACAATTCTCCCAGCAGCAGAAGACCCAGCATGGCCTCAGCTGCTGGTGAGGCTGACCACCTAGCCCCATGCTCCTACAGGGAGAGAAGCTCACCCAGCAAGCATCTGGGTCCCCTGGTACCCAGCTACATGTGCAGATGCTAACTCTGCTAATGGTGAGGTTGCAGCACAGTAATGAGAGGAACAATGTTTGTTTTGATCGGTTTGATAATTCATTTATAAGTATTGTACCAGAGCCATCGAGACAGAAAGCCACTCCATTGTTACGAACTGGCACCGTCTCATTATGTGGAGTAATTGAAACCTGTGGGAACAATATGTGATTTAAAGCAGACAGTGAGGTTCTTTTCTTAAGCAACAATAACATTGTTTTTCCATGATCCTGTTCTTGCTCATGAGAGTAAAATTTGCTAAGCAAGGAGTTAGTGAAATTTTTAGTTTTTAATGACCAGTGATGACTTTCCAGGAAGGTTGTAGAATTGGACCCTCTTTCAATAAAAATCTACAATGGGGATGTTTAGGAATTGCATTTCTGCACACACACACAAGGATTTCCAATTGCTCCATGTATTTAAGATCAATAGCTCAATTGACAGTAAAAGATGTGCGCTGACTTAAGCTGCAGGGTGGCTATATGTTTCTTTAGTGGGGTTGACTTTTGCTGGGCTAGAGGGACGCTGAAAACCTTGCTCTCTGCTTTGCGTTAAATTTATGTCCAAAGACAAATAACAGTAGAAAAACTCTAAGTACGTTTTAATATTGCACCCCAGAGGTGCTCAATAGGTACAGAGGAATTTCTTTGCCATAATTAAGAGGTTTGGAGACCAGATGAACAAATGACAACCAATCTTGATTTACTTGGAAAAATGAGTCATATCACTTATTATTAACTACTAAAGTAATTTAAAGCCTTTTGAGAATAGATCTAACACTGCAATGCTTTGAAGGTTTGATATGTCTTGTAATCCATAGATTATTAAAGTTAATTTCTCTGCTGAGATCCTACTTTCAGTAAGAAATGCATGCACACTAAAATGGTGTGTTTTTTTTTTTTTTGTTTGTCTCTTTTTTATAACAAAGATGCACTTTAATTGGGTTTCTATTTATACTGCTCTCAATGAAGGTATGGAGGCTGCAAGTGGGAGAAACCTTCCACAGTTCTGGCTTGCAAAGCATACAGAAAAGCACACCATTCATCCCCAAGTATACCCAAACCTTTCATTTCAGTTGGGTTGTGCTTGTGGGTGCACAGCATTCTTTTCTCTGCATTTGTTCTTCATGTATAATTTAGACTACATTTTGCTTTAGAGACCCTTAGCGGATAAGGAAAAGAAGGCAATAACAATATGTTGATTTATATCACCGTGAAACATTTTCCCCCCATACTTCAAAGTAATTTTAATTGAATTTAATCCTCTTGACTTTCATTTACTTATAAATGAGTTTTAGTTGTAATGTTAGAATGAAACAGACTTTAGCAGTTAACAGGTTTTTAGAGGCTTTGATTATAGATTATTATATAATGTTTCTTGGGCTAGAAAATACTGAATGCTAAATACTGTCCTATATTAGATCATTTTAAAATGTTCCACTCTTCCACAAGTAGCAGAGGCATACCAATTTAGGTTAAAATACAGTTCATTTAAAAAGCTAAAAATGCTTGAGGAAATGATTAAAAGTACTGCAAATAATTTACCAGTTTATGCCAATGATCAGGAATATATCTAAGCAGAAAATAAAATAAAAAAAAAAAAAGAACCACCAAACAAAAAAGAGATATATTTCAAAGGAACTATGTCATGTATAATCCCATCAGTTGTGTGTGCGCATTTATCATTTTTCAGCTCTTCATCCATAGATCATAGGACACTAAGAGCCCAATTCATTAAAAATTGAATACTCTATTTAAGCTGGATGTTCTTCTACTTGGAGAAAAAGCATGGAACCTTTTTTTTTTTCTCTGAAAAGTCACATTTTTGCCATTCAATAAACCCTTGTTTCTCTCAGCTTCTAACTAGACAGCACTTCTCAGTTAATTGCTACACAACTTTCGAGCCTCATAATTGAACGTACAAAAGAAAATTCAACTGAAAAAATGTCTGCTATGTTCTTTGAAAATTAAAGAGTAATTCCAACCTGCCTTTAACATGCACACACATGTACACCCCTCACACATACTGCCCCTCCCCGCTTCTGCCCTAGATTTAAAACTCTGTTTAGCAGACATGTTGTATTTGAATTCTTCTTGAAGCCTATCAGTCAGTCCCTTAATCAGTTATACTACATCAACATTATTGGGTGATGTATTTGCAATTCTTACAGAATTTTCCTGTCCCTGTTTATGCAAGTGTCTCCTGCACATCTAGATTGCTTGTTTAGAAAACACATCGCTTCACAGAACAACTTCCAAGTCCCAGGCAGCAGTGACATAGCCTGGTACTCTCTGCAGTGTGGACTTTGAAGACAGTGCTTTGAAACAAGAACTTTGGAAGCACCAGATGATCTGGTCTGCTAATGAATGGAATCATCATAATAAGGATCTAGTCTGCTAATGAATAAGCTAGGTACAAGGGATGAGCAAGAGCAGGCAACAAGCATTTTCTGTGTTTCTGAGGAAAGGGGGAAGGCTTTGATGCATTTAGCAGTAGACTTTCCTGATCTCTGGTAGAAACACGGTCAGATGTACAGAGCGCAAACAACACAGTGCCTATAGTTTCAAAACTATGCCTGCATACGCTAAGGATCTTAGCTACCCATGTTCAAATTTATGGCTTATGCAGTTGCAAATCTAATTTTGGTATTGGCTTTCAAGTTAACACATCTATATTTGCATTGCTTACTGGGCTCTTCTGCCATCCATACCATTACATACCACTAAATATGAAATGTATACACAGTCTGGTCTCCTCCATTGGAGCAGATATGTTTTTTCCCTCTACAATATGTGATGCAAAAAAACCCTTTACACGAGACAACTAGGAAAGAGCAAGCCACCCTGCTGCCAAAATGTGCATATTACCTGCATACTGTTTGTTTTCCTGACACATAAATCACTTATTCAGTAAGTTGTTATTGAAATGTATTTATGCTCATCAAGATAAATCTCCACTCAGAACACCTGAAGCTTTTCTGCCTATTAGAAAATTTCAGAACTTTATTCATCTATATTCCACAGACATAACACCTTTACTGACCCTGTTAATGCACCTACTGCCAGCTAGGCTTGCACAATATAAGCAGTTATTTTTTCCAGGGAAAAGCACATTAAAGCCAAAAGAAATTGCCTGTCTTCATTTGAATCCACTGTTACAGAAGACTACAAGGTGGAAAACATAAACTTCAGACAGACGCCAAAGTACTATGATTAAAGGTGTACATATAGCGGGCACCATCCTACGCTCAGTCCTGTAACCACTGTATCCTGCTATACAATAACATGCAATGTTATTTCCTATTCAAAGTAATTACTGATGAGGGCAAATGCTTAGTTTTTAATAGTGCCCACTGTAGACAGCACACCACTCTAAATGAGGGATAATAAAGACCTGGTCCTAAGAGATAGGTCTGTCTACACACTTTGCTTAGAAAAATTAAATGGGGCAAATAAGGCATGTAAACATGAGTTTGCAGAAAATGCAGATTAAATGCCTTGTCCTAAATACACAAATGTGGATTCACTGAAGTTTTTCCTCAAAGAAACAATCTTCTATGCATTTTACGTTATCATCACGAGTGCAGGAAGTTCTCCTTTATCATCATCAGCAATCTGTGTTTGATAGACAGACCTCCTGGTTTCCTGCACCACAGAGAAAGCAAAGGTGGACTGGAAGAAAGGCCCAGGACAGAATAATCTCCCTGTGAGCCTGGGCTCTTTAAAAGGTGAGACAAATGCTGAAGGAAAGCTCCCTGTAAGAGACAATTTCCAAGTTTTGCTGTCAATATTTTTCCAGTTCTCCTGGCTGATGTACAGCAGTGGTTCTGCCTGCTCAGGAGCAGTTATGCCATAGCATGCCTCATAACATACCCTAATCCTTTCAACTACTTTCAGTACCAGCAATGGATTCAGTAAGTGCAAGCTGAGTTAAAGGAGCAAAGCAGTTTGGTTTTCCCCTTTTTTTTTCAATTCTTTTCCTAGGAGTATACAGTAATTAGAAGTGGCCCCTTTTTTCTTGTACATGCAGATGCTCGTTACCAATTACTACAGCTGAGACTGTGACCTGAGAATCAAACCGCAGCAACTGCTGCAATCTCAACTCTTGCTCTCTGGGGGTGCGCTACTGATCCTGGAAATGGCAAAGGTACAGTTTAGGATCAGTCAGGCAGAATGAGCAAAGTGTTTCAAGCTTTGTTTTATACAATCTATTGCTCTTCAGTTTCTGAGGTCAGTTCCAGAAGCTGGGTATTACTGTAAGTCAAACACAGAAATTATGATCAAAGTAGAGATGTGTGATTATCTATAGGGGAAAGAGGTATTTGGGGGAGGCAGGTAGCACCCTGGTGTGGATGCAGCCACTTATGGGAGCTAACATAGTATCACTCACACCCCAAATCCCTACTTCAGTTGGAAGAAGGGGCTCTGCTTGGCATCCTCTGAAGGCACTGTGGCTCCCAGTGGTGCGGCCACCCCCACTGGTCATAGATTACTCTGCTATGAGGCACCATTCCAAATTTAGGGTGCCAGTGAGCAGCACAGGAGGGAAGCCCTCTGGAGTGCCCACCACCTCCTCCAGCTGCAGTGTCTGCCTGCCTTAAAGCCTTTTAGCGCTTGGTAAAGCAGCCCTTAGCAGGCTACAAAGTTCATTTCCATAAAAGCTGTAAATAGCAGAATGGGAAAGTCTGTGGTTTACAGAGGAAAGAGGAAAGGTTTCATGTACTTCTTCAGAAGGTCACTACGGCTGAAAGAGAAAAGGGGGTCTCCTCCAGTGGTCACAGCTCTACGGTGGGCTGAAAAGCAGGAGGTGGTATGAAACCAAACTTCATTCGCAGCAAACTATGTGAAACGTACTAAACCATCTAATTTCATCTACATTTGGGGATAGGCTAGAATGAAAATACCTGCTACTTTCAATAATCTACTGATATATCCACTTAATAAAATCATGCATACTAATAATTATTATTAATAACAAATGAAGGAACCTCCACAAAGGCTGAGATTAAAACACGATGCAGATAACACAATGCAACTGACCAGAGAAAGGTCAGAGTGCCAGCAATTACAGACTGGTTAGACAAAACATCTTCATCCCATGATTTATATTTTTATAAATTGACCAAACCCCCTTCTAAATGTATGTTAAATGAGGTTAAGATTACTATTACCATGGAAAGTGGAAAAATTTCATTCAGCAGTATCTCAGCATACAGTGACACAAAATGCAACTCAGAATATGAGACCTGAGAATATCTGGTGTTGTACAATACTATAGGAAAAATATGATTGAACTGTGGCTGGCAAGATCTCAATGCTTAATGGAATATTAGTGTAGTGCGGGAATACCAGCATGTGGTGTTCCATATTTTTGATCTAGGAAATAGATGCCTTTTATATAGCTCTTGATATCCACAAACCTCAGACTGGGTTTGCACTCTTTTACATCACTGTAATCATTAAAATGTTGTAACAAGAACGTGAGAACGGTGCACACCTGACTTTATTGCGTGGTGTTAGGCTAATATACCATGTTAATGAACTATATTAGGAATATTGAAAATGCAATAGCATCTTAATGCAATATTGATAAAAAACTGACATCCCTACTCATTCTGTCTCACTTGCAACAGCGCCTGGCAAATTATAGCTGTATATTCATGATCGTAAACTCAGAGGAAACATGTTCAGGGTCTGTCAACAGTTGAAAATAGTATTTGCCATACATTTGTGTCTATCTTCTTCATAAAATCTTTAATGCACTGTGTTTTGCCGCACAGTTTATATTTCACATGACCAATATATGAAACTCTTTCCGTGTAATGTGAGATAATGTAATAGCTCTAGTAAACTAAATGTGCAATAATATTTATGTACATCTGCTTTGTATACGGAGTATCAGTATGTGCGTTCATATGCACAAGTTTCAGTCATGTATATATATAATTCTGTAATATTAACTCCCTAAAGGCTTGAAATAACTTTCTTTTGTTAGTTTGGTGTTGCTTGTGGAAATGAGGTTATGTGAAGGTTGCCAGCCCCTCTCAAAGAAAAGGGGAATGGAGAGACAACCAGACTTTTAATAATGCTACATTGAATACCCAAGTATTTCACTATTCTACCTCTATTGGCATAGTATGAGCATGACAATATACTCACAAACATACAGCCTGTCTCAGCCATCAGTTTATCAAAGTTCTATTTGCTTTATAAATAAAACACTGTAAGAAATTATTCCATAAGATTAGGAGGTAAATTCAGCCTCTATGTAATTCAACAGACTTCAAAGGATTGCTCCAGAGAAGAATTTGGTCCTCCAGATCTCGTGTATTCAAGGAGGAGTTTCAAGAAACACAATTTTTTTTTTAACAAGAGTTTTACAGAAGCCTGCTAAAACCTTAATAGAAGCTTTGAGACAGAGACTCCTATAATTCAACCCCTGAACTTTTGAACAACAATTTTATTTAGAAAGTTGATTTATTCATAAGTAAATAGGATACAGTGTGGATGAAGTACAAGGGATCAGGAGGCAGTTATTAGATTTATAAGTACAAAAGCCTCACTGTTGCAGACAGTGGAGGCTCAGCAGTTACTGTACCTTTCAAAACTAATATGTAACCATATCTGTTTTAAAAGAGTGATTCATATTACTCCGAATGCATGAGAAACTCTTTCTCATCCCCACCACAGGAAACTTGAGTCTGATTTTAATGAGCTTCAATTGGAATGTGGCCTTTGAAAAGTAGTGCATTTGAAAAGATGGAACATTAAATTTTGTAATGATGTAAAACATCTTCAATTTTTGACAGGACAATGGTGCTTATTGTGCTTTATGGGCCCAGTGGTGATTCAAAGGTCACTTTGTATATGACTCCACAGACAGGGGCAGCAGTGAATGAAAATTAGGTTACATGTGATCAGCTTTATTATTAATCAGATGAAAATGGATTTTTAACATTTTTCTAATGAGCAACAGAGAAAGAAGAAAATACCATGAACAAAACTACAAGAGGGAACAGCAAGACAGAAATGCACGATGTGCATAACCAAACTAATATGCATTAAATCTGAAATCCTTAAATACTGTCTCAAGAAAAAAAATGCAGCTACATATATTTGTGTCATAAATATATAGAAAACTGCTGAAATACCTACTGTAATTTACTATCTATGTCTTTTGTTTATCACTAACTAATGAACTGATTTCTTCATACAGTATATTATAGCAGTGCCAGATAGCACCGCTATGGTTAAGGTTGTGTCAGTGTTTCCATTATAAATCCTGTTTTTCAGGGGTTTATAACTCAGCTGTAAAAGTGGAGCCCAGGCTAAAACTGGGCGTACAAGGTCTCTGCCAGGAAGCACATTTATTTTACAAATTTCCCTAAAATGTCTTTCAGGATATTCTGGTACTACACAGAATCTTTTAGGTTAGAAAAGACCTTTAACATTATCGAGTCCCACCAGTAACCCAGCACTGCCAAGTCCACCATGAAACCATGTTCCCAAGTGCCACATCAACACATCTTCCAAATATCTCCAGGGATGCTGCTAAAAATACTGCAGAAGTTCGCTAGTTTAGGACTCTGCACTTGCTTAACTTTAAAAACGTGTTTGATTGAAAGAAAAAAAACACAACCAAAAAAGCATGCACCTTTATAAAAAGATAGGCTAACATGCTTTTACTCTGGAAAAAGCAAAAAATTAACAATATTTTTTAAATCCTTTGAAACATCGCTCCTAAGAGGGGTGCTGCTTTTTCATACCCTGGAATATTTTCCTGCTAAATAAAACATAGTGCTACAGAATTAGATTGTTGAACATTTACCATTGGATCCACATGCTGCGAATGAACTTGCATTAAACCTCACATTAATAAAGCGCTTGATCACAAGAAGGCTGTGTGTCTAGCTCAATGTTTAGCTCAGCCAAATGCCATTTGGCTATCAAAGACCTGTTTTGATTAGCAACTAGTGCCAAGAAGCGGGGAGAGGAGTGGCTTGCAGAAGCAAGAAATGCTTCTTTTCACAGTTAATCACCCAAAGAGAAGCAATAAAAAAGCCGACAGAACAGCCATGGTAGAGAGGCAAATCCAAACCCAGCTCTTCCGACATCAAAACGTACTGCAGTCCCTGTCCTGCCAGTCACCGGGACTGTGGGCACCACTGCGGAAAGCTCCTGGCCAGGGCCAGGGCTATCTGACCTGAAACACCATTATTTTCAACTTTGGAGGAACTCTGTCATTAACATGCCTCAAAGGAATGCTGCGGAATGAACACTGCAACAGCAAAAAGCCCCGGTCAGCACCAGCGATGGTGTTATAGAGGAGGCTGGGAGTATTTTCTGTTTTTCAAACATTTACTGGGATATAAGCTGGTGTGTGGAGGGGGCTGCACGCAGACAGGTGAAGAGCTCTGCACAGTCCCTCCCTGTGCCTTTACCCAGCACATGCTCCCAGGCTTGGCATGTGGAGAATGGACATGTGCTCCTGTCCTGCTTTGCTGCCTGTGCCCCGCCTGATCCAAATTTTCCCACACTGGGCATTCCTGAAAGCACCCTATGACTTCATACAAGGATGGTTGTTTTATCCCAAGCAGAGCTGTTATTCCCACCGACACAACATTAAAATACAGACAAGATGGTAGTCAACATTTTTCATGTCTCTCCTTCCGTCTAAAACCTTACTGCTGAGGGTAAGGTTTTAGACGGAGCAATGGAGGAGGTGCAGGAGAACCCACTCAGCACTGGCTGCTCTGAGCACAAAGCCAGGATGTCCCCAAACCCCTGGAGCTCACCAGCCACTACCCCGGTCTAAGGACCATGGCCACAGCAGCTCCAGGCACCACAGGGCATCCTCCTCCCAGAGCCACTTCTGTCCAATAAACACCTGAACCTTGCACAAGTTTCCCATGTCCCTGTGCACCCACATAGGCACAACCACAGTTTTGGCCTAAAGCTGCCAAAACCAAATCCCTCAAGCTCCAGTACAATGGCATCGTCATATTCCAGCCTCCTCTATGGTGGGAAGTGCCTAACAGAAAAAACACTTAGGCGCATCCAGTGCTTTAGCTTACAGGGAGCCATATGTGACTCCTCCGGAGCCGTGAGCGGATCCTTTCTCAGCACCACAAGCCCACACTACAACAGAGGGATGCTCTATTGCAGCTGCAGGGTGGTGTTGCCCACATAAAAAGCAAGTTCTGGGTAGAAGCAGGAATGTTTGAGTGACTGATCCTGCAGACACAGCAGCTGCCAAGCAGACAGACAGACTGATTATTATTGACAGCAGAGGGTTTGAGGGGAAACCACAGACATTCCCCCAGGGTTTAAAAGGAGGAAGTTTCAGCATCATCTTACTGTGCTTCCAAGGTGCTGCTGGCTCTCCTGCAAGGAGGGGGCTGAGGTAGCAAGCTGCACCCTGCTTTAATCAAGCAAGAGATGAGAGCAGCAGGAATGGGTCCTTGGTTAATGATGCACGACTGCTCTGCTGGTGCTTTGTTAACCTCTAACCCCTTCGCTCCAGCCATAGGCTGGGGAGCCTGCCCCAAACAGACTTTTACATGGGACAGTCTCCTACTTTCTGGCTTATTTCTGTGGGAAGATACATGGATAATTAATTTCCCATGTACTTTATCTGAGTTTGTGATCCTTCTCCCAAGGAGGGCAGGGAGTACTGAAGCCTGTTGGTGCACTCTGAAAGGGAAGAGGGGGAAAGCAATATAAAGTATCTATTTTGTTAAATAAGGATGCAAAATGGTCCTTTGATCACTCTATGGGTCAGTTCCTGACAAGTGTTTATTCCACTTGCTATGGTCTCCATGACTATCCCAGGCAGCAATATTAATGTATGTCTCTTTAAGAAAATACATTCCATTTGCAGTAAAATATAGAGAATATTCCACAGTATTTTTGATTATTAAGCTGAATGGCCATGTAAAATGAGTATTGCATATTGGCACTGATTCCTGCTGTACTGAGGCTCCTTTGTGAAATTAGTTAATTAGTTCTCCCCCCTCCTCAAACTTCACTTGAATAAATTTGTGGTTAGCACAAGTATGAAGAATTTTGCTTTTCTTGGCTATTTTTTTCTCTTTCCTCCTTTTCAAAGGAAATTTCAGCCACCTTTTGGGATAGCACCATTTGCTTTTCATGACTGGCTAAGGAAGTAGCATTGACAAAAAGCATGTTCTGTGCAGCAAAAAAAGCTGCCCATGCTTTCCCTGAGAGTAACTGTCCATCACAGCATAAGGTGAATAAAGAGATTCTGCAGACTGTTATGAGCTTGTTAATTCTTTAATAAATTAACCACTAAAAAGTGTTAATTAATTAGTAAAAATGTTTAGGGATTGTTTGAGGGGAAGAAAACCTATGCACTGGAAAATTGTATGCTTAGCATTATGCAAAAAATACAGGTTTTTAACTCAATTTCTGAGACTTCTGCAACAAAGTGCAGAGAAAGCAAATGAAATTATTTTCTGACTACATACACTGAATAAGCCCAATGGGAACTTCTGTATATAGTTATCAGTGGCACTGAAATCTGCTTAGGAAAGCAACAAGTCTTTTGTTCTGTTGACAACAGTTATTACAATTAATTCATTTTGTGATTGGTATTTGCACTGAGTGACAAGGTGTTATTTTACCTCAGTAAAAGTTAAAATGGTAATACCTACATGCGAAATAGCACTGAGTTTGCTATCATTCAATGAAAGAAAAGCCTCCCCTCAGAAACGCTTGCTCAGCCACCACTCCCGCAAACCTGCAGTGTTGGCATCAGGCTTCTTCCCCTCCCATTTCCCCAGGGTTTGTTTTTAGTGCTCTAAAAGTTTTTGGGCGGGGGGGAGGAAAGCTGTCTACTTTTTGCTGAAAGACAAAAGAAAACATAAGTGAACACAGCAAAAGGCCTGCAAGTGCTCAGCTGCATCCTGGGGGGAGATGCCTGCTGAACGCACAGGCCCACTGGCCAGGGTCGCACTGCCAGGGCCAGGACACAGCATCCCCTGTGATGAGTCCTACTGCAGCAGGGGCTGGGGAGCGGTTCCTGGGGCTCTGAGCTATCAACGTGACCTTTGCTAGGGTAGAAGACAGGCAAGTCCAACTGTGAGTACAGCATCAGGATGCTTTCCATGCTGCCTTGGGAGTGCTGAAAAGGAGGGTCCTTCCTTCCCTGAGGCTGCAATGGTCCATGCTGGAGGATGCTGTCTGTCCCCCCACAACAACAAACATTGGTCAACTCTCTGTAGTCTTGCTTCTTGCAGGAATACAGGATACATGGAGCCCTGAGCAGTCCTGGGTGGGAAGAGGAGGGTCTCTCCCAACTCTCGAGGCAGGGCAAAATGCCAGGCAGATTCTGGCGTCACGCAAGCCATAGAGCTCAAAGCAGCAACTTATGAGTTAAAAAGCTTCAGGAATAATTCAGATGCTGCTTGGACCTGCCCATCAGCATCTTTCTGCTCACAGGGAAGACCTGTGCAGAGCCTGAGAGACCCCAACACCTGTGGAGCTGCCCAGTACCACTGCAGAAGCTGTGATACACAACTGCCAGTTTCAGACCCAGGAGACTCACATCTGGATCTATTCCCTTTCTGTGAAACAGCTGTACACATCTGCATGGGAAGGAAACCCCTGCACTGGCCAGCAAACCCTTGGCTGCCCACTTTTAGCACAAGAAAGACAAAACAAGGAGCAAGGAGCATTAGATGGTATAAATTTTACCTTTTCTGGCAGGACCCAGCAAACCAAGGGAAGTTTGCAGACCTAGCAAATGGCAAATAACCCATTAGCTACGGATTGCTCAGCACGTCTCTACTTTTATTATAAGTCAGCCTCACTAAACCACTGACTTAACAGAGAATCATTATAAATCCCCATTTTGAATTTTTTTATTAGCAGTATTTATCACCTTCTCAAAATCAATTCTATATTTTTAAATTAAAACAAATGACTACTTGTACTGCAATCAATTTCAGTACATTTCCCTTTTTTTTAAAGCAGAAAAAATGGAATACAAAGAAATGTCCTTCTTTGGCTGCATCAATCCAATTTCAATATAATTCAATATTTAATAAATATAATCCTCTGTGTCTGTGCAGGGAAACATCATAAAAAATGCAAAAGGTTTCCTGGTCTCCAATAACTTGCATGAAACAAAGTGTTTCCTTATTCCTTCCATAAATACTGCAGTCTTACGCTACTGGGATTTTTTTGTTTCCTATGTATTAGGAAGAGTTTGCTCTCATTGTGTATAAGAAAGGAGGCTTACATATTTCATGATTAAAAATCCAAAATGTTACCTCCCATCTCAAAAAACCCCTAATAATTACCATCTTTATTTCTTTGTACTTCTTTGGCTTTTGTTTTGGAAAGGGCAAAGAAGAAAAACCTTATATAATACCTAATTTGTACATCTGTGGTTTCCCTCTGACTTGCGTAGGCACCATATGTTTTTAATTATCATAATAGCCTTAAAGAACCTGTTCAGGGGGAAACACATACGATCCTTTTATTACCAGTTTGTAATTTAAACAGTTTTAACAGAAAAGGTCTGGATATAAGGGACTAAGAGGCACAAAGGTCTAAAAACCCCATTATTGACCTCTGTAAGCATGAGTTCAGATCCCACCCACCGAGGTGGGACCCGGCTCGCCCGCCTTTGACAGAGGTAATCAGTCGCATGTGAAACGGCTCTTCAGGACCTTAAAAGACATAATCTCCGATCTCAAATGACTCGATGTTTCAGTTGACACAATGAAAATGGGATCTATGAATGTTATCGTGCACATGATCTGCGCTTTCCTCTCCCTGGTGAAGGCTCCAGGGTGATGGTGCTGTAGGAGAAGCCCTGTGAATGCCAGGAGCCCCGAATTTCACCAATTCCCATCAGTTGTCACCCTTTCAAATTCCTGGTTTTGTCCTTTATGCAAACACAAGGCTGTTGGGCGCACCAGTCTCCCAGCCACGGGAAACAGCCGGATTCTCAGAGGTAGGAATTAAATTTAACAAGTTCAATTCACTCCTGATTCTGGACATCTAAACACATAATCAGACTGATAATGTTATTAATTACCATTCAAATGACAACCTTTGACACTGGCATGCTCCCACAACCTCCCTACTCCAATAAAAAATCATTGGCATGAAAACCGCAGTCTTACGAACAGAAATTGCAAATAAGCAGGCACTGAACAACTGGGAGTGAGCAAAATCCTACTTTTCAGAGAGAAAGCAGAGGCTCACACAATAGCTTGGTCACTTGACCCAAAATGAAATTCAGCTCAACTTCATCCCAAAACAGATAATCTACACCCCAAACAAAGAGCTGTGGGGAGAAGAGGGTGGGGAAGGGAGTCTAGCTAAAATTACACCGAGGCTGGAAGTCGTTACAGCTCCATCTCGGGAGATGGATGGTGTCCTCATTAGAACAAAGTTTTATTTAGACAGACAGACAGAATCCTTATTAGAACATTAGACTGAAAATGTCAGGAAATACAAAATTAAGATTTTGCAAATAAATGCTGACTTGGAGGAAAAAACCTTGGAGCTCCCTGTACAGATTGCATTGGAGACACCTAGGAAAAATGAAATCACTCAGGAATAGCAACCTCCCATCCATGCCAATCTCACCCTTGGAAAACTCCTTTTCACTACACTCAGAGGAGATCCCTCTTCCTGGGCAAAGTGGTTTCCACTCATGATCTGACACTATTGGCTCCATCCCTGAGGGAAAGGAGGACATGGGACCTGTCTCTTCCTGCTGCCTGTTTTGGGGGGAGCCCACCCAGAGGAGGTTGTGCTGATGTTGGAAACCTATTCACAGCTGCACAGACCCCCAAACATGAGAATCACCCATTCTGTGCCCTTTTCTGTCTCACTCCCCATCCCCAGGCCCTCTGCTTTCTCTGGGGAAACTCAGGTATTTTGCAGTGATGGAAAGACAGCTTAATTATCTTGCATACAAAAAAGATGGTCATGGTTTTCTGTTTTACCTGAAAGCTAATGGATCTTGGGACACCAGACGTGGATGCTCAAAATTCCCTCCGGAGCCTTTCTGGTGATTTGTCGTCTCCTGGTTGCCTTTGGCGCACACCGGTCTCTGCCGAGGTAATATGTGAGCCACTGCACACTAAAAGCAGATTTTTGAGAGAGGAAGTGCGTGCACACACACACATACAACCACCCCCCACACACCCTCCACCCCTTTGTCCTGCACCTTGCTTGCAGGTCCTGCTCCAACATGCAGAGACCTGAGGAGGAACTTCACATCTCAGAGGCAATTCAGGTGGAAGAGGCAGGGCAGGATTTGCTCCCAAGAGAGATGCAGCACTGCAGAGCTCTGCATGCTGCAGTGCTCTGGGAACCTCTGGGGGTGTGGGAAAGGGCTGAGGGTGCTGCTGTCCCCCATGCTTTGCTGAGGCAGATGCTAGCAGCAGGTGGGATGGACATGCCGCCCTATTCTTTGTGGACACAAGGGTTCTGACATGGCACCGGGTCACCAACCTGCATGTCACCGGATTGTCCCTTTTGCCAGGCTCTAGGCCTCCACATTGAACTTTCTACTTGGGGCAGAAGGGGATGTTTATGGAAAAAGAGTTTCTGCTGGGATTAAACAGTTAAAAAAAACAAATCTTGCATATAATCTTCTAAATAAATAGTTTTCTCTTTGGGTGTTTGTTGGGTTTTTTTCCCCCAGTTTGAATATAATGAAAATCTAGTTTTCTCTTCCCATAACTTCACCCACAAACTCATTAGGATGAAGTTTTCTGGTGAAACAGAAGTGCTTGGTGTTTGGCAGCAGGGGGTAGACAGCAGGGAGCACCACACACTGCAGTCGCACAACCAGAGGATGATTACTCAGCAGGCAAGCTCTTCCCTTGCACAGACATGTATGTGTACCTCTCACACCACCTTCTAAGCAACTGACTCCTCCACCCGCTGGCAAAGGAGGGAGCACGACCTACCCTGCCCTTGGAAAGACACATGGGATCCATCCATCTGTTGAACTCCGGCTGACCACCACCAAGTCAAGTCAGCCTAGGGAACACTCAAGCAAAGCGCTTCCACCTTTTCCTCTTCTTCTCTCATACACGTAAGAACATAATTCCACCTTAAGAGAAATCCCAGTTCTGGGCACGAACTTTTTCTGTTTAAGGATCCTCCTTTTATGGTGAGGATCCTCCAAATTTCCAAAAAGTGGATAACAACAATACCACTGTGATCCCATCTGTACACAGCAATGGCACTGTAATGCACAGAGCATAAAACACCAAATTCCCACAGACAGCATCTGTCTTACTACAAACAATGGACGATTATCTTGTAAATAATTCTGATTAAGCTGCAGCATTTTCCCCAAACAAACAGTAGGGGAGCAGAGGGTGAGGATTTTTCTAGTGGGAGTGCCATCTTTCTCCTTCCCCAGCACTGACACTCAGGTTTTTATTCAACTGATTGCCCCCCTCCCCTCCTTTCTCTGTCCCCCCGGCTTGGTTTTCATCTTCTGACCTTATACAGCTGTCAATCATTTTGGCAACTAAAGAGGAAGTCTTCCCACCTTTATCCTTTGGGAAAGGTTTCTTGGTTTGTTGTCTTTTTCATTATCACCCCAATGTACAGTTATACAGTGGTTAGTGAATGCACCCATAAACCTTCCTGTTCTTAAACAGTTTTTGCATGAGAGGATGGACAAACCAGCATTGGTGCTGGTTGGAGTTGGGGATGTCTGGTTGTGCCAGGGATGTGTCTTGGTGCATTTGGTGTCACAGTGAGCATGGCATAGAAACAGACTTTGCTGGGTGAAAGCTGTCACCTTCTTCAAGCTTTCAGCAGGGAGAGCAGAGCCTTCAGCTGCCCATGGCAGGGAGAACCTGCACTTTTCTGCATCCCAACACCAGCAACAGGTGTAACAGTACAATTTTAAAGGATTTAAAAGAAAACCAAGGGCACAGACCAGGATGGTACTAGCTGTGCGAAGGGACAAATGAAACAAGAAACGGGTAATGTGGTCCTTTCTCCTAACGCTCACAAACTGACCTTCAAGGCCAGGTTGGACAGGACTTCAAGCAACCTGCTCTAGTGGAAGGTGTCCCTGACCATGGCAGGGTGTTGGAAGTGGATGAGCTTTAATGTCCCTTGCAATCCAAACCAGTCTGTGACTCTATGATTCTATATACTGAAGATGTATACAATATATTTAATCTTCAAGGTACTTTACAAACATTAATGCATTAATTTATCCTCACAGCACTCCTACCAGGGAGATAAGTACTATTATTGCACTATTATTTTCCATTTCACAATGAGAATCCAAACTTATTTTTTCCCATGGTCAGCAAGCAGATCACACATAGACCTGCAGGAGGAGCGAGGGCTGCCAGCTTCTGAGTGTGAGACCCCCCTCCACAAAACTTATTTAAAAGACTTGTGTTCTGCCAGAGTCATGGAACATATTGGGATATGCCTTCAGTTTTTCCTTCAGTAAGAGATAATTAAGGAACAATTCCTTCTCTGATCCCCAGCATGACAGGCTATTTTCTACCCCACTGTTGCTCTGCAGGCTTAACAATGGTTGTTTTATGCAGGGAACGGCGCTACAGATGCCCCAGATCAGAGGATATCAGCTTAAAGAAACCTGCCGGCCTGGCGTCTCACTCCACAGACAATGGGGCAGTCTGGGTGTGGGTGCCTTATGGGGGGAAGGCTTCAGGAGCACCTGCTTGTAACTGGCAACGCTCCGGGCAGGGGCATCTGTTAGCCAAAGTCACTCACATCCAGCATACCTATCCAGAAGTCTCATGTAGTAGGAAAATTGTTGTGGTTTTGGGTATTTCATCTCAGCCCTAAAAGTATTCCTTTTGCTTCCATGCAGGAGGGATGTGCTGTGCTCCTAGTTCACCTGTGTGGTTCCTTTCTCCTCCTTGCCAGCAAATGTGCAGCTGCTTCAAATGGCAGTAACAGAAGCAGTGAGCTTGAAAGGCTCGATTTCAAGGCATCTCAAAGAAATTAAATTGTGACTGGGTCCTCCAAGGAAGAATTCAGCTCCAAGAACCCATATCAGCATTGGGGATGACACACTGAATGCGTTTCACCTGTTATAATCCTTGTTGGTGACTATCTCACCCACACTGGGCTTTTTCCCCACTAGTTTGTTTGACAATAATTAAAATGCACAGCCCCCCAAACCTTGTAGGTAAATTCCTAGCTCAGAGAAGGTACATTCATTAACAAAACAAGCTGCTCAGTTAATAAGCCATGGCATACTGCAGAAGACATGACCACATCCTACTGGGGAAAGGTCCATACCTAGACTTTGCTTCAGAACAACCAGAACAATTGTTTAGTGAGAAATGTTTTTTGCATATGACTCATCAACCCTTGAAAACAGGATTTCTTATAGAATACAAGCGCTGATACAGCCTTCACTTGAGTGGTGTGACTGCAGCTGTATAATTACAACTTTAGATTTGATGTTATGGACCTTAGGTTACGCTGTTCAGACAAACGCTCCATTGTGTTACGGAGATATTTTTTCCTTAGTCATATTGCCTACAGGACAATAAGGACTATATTCACAGCTCACTGCATAGAAGTTTGGGCATGTAACAGCCAGTGGTACTACATAAGATAAGATTATACCCTATGGGGGTTAAATGGATTAATAATTGACACTTTTTCTTGTCTTTCTTTCTCTTTGCTCCTAGTTGATACTTTTTTGGAAGTGCTCTCCAAATAAAAGGAAGAACAATCTCACACTGAGTCTGGATAAATGTTACAGTTGTCTCGCAAATGCTGTATTAATTCTAGCCCTTCCAAAATAATATAATTGTCCTACTGCTGAACTACAGACTTTTCTCAGTATGACACATAAAACTAAAATGTCAGGTCCTGACTCATGGTGTTTTGGTGGAATAAATAAAAAGTACCAATATGCTATTCAAATCTGACAGCATTAATGAAGATGTGACACTGGGAGCCCTGGTCATGTTTGCCTTCCACTGCATCCTCAGCTGTGCACTGACCAGCAGGCCATCTGTAATGGGTCCCATCTTGGAAACACCATAAGCCTGAATGAGACTAATGGGCCTGATAGGACTGGTTGCTCTGTGCGTGCTTTACTCAGGTGGATGGTTTGCAGGTCTAAGGAGGTAGGCTACGCTCAGGACATCCTTCCCATGGGAAACAAAACCAACAGTTCAGTGCCATCTGCAGTTCTGAAGGCTGTGACTTAATGTAAGGCTAGGCAAAATTAGCCAAGAAAGTCTCTCAGGGACTGTATGCTCCTGGCATTTCCCTGTAGGGACAGGCATTGTACACCCATTACACACAGAGGCTCTATTTCCAGCTGCAGAGCTGGACCCAAATATGTACCTCACCCTTGCCAGGAAGCCAGGCAGTAATACTTACTTACATACTTAACCCGTCCCCATATTACTCATTTTTAACCCAGTGGCCTCCATGAGAATTTCTGCTGGATTTTAATAGTGACAGAGGAGAAACAGGCCCCGTATTCCAAAGACATTTTTCTGGTATGGAGGAAACAAGTCTAATGCCCCCCCTTATATACCTGCCTAACCATATGTGGCATTGTTTTAGTGACAAACCACTCCATCTTTCAGAAGGCTGCATTTTTATTAAATACCCTTTACAGGGCCAACAAGTAGCTTTGCAGAGTTTGCCTCTCAAAGCATCAAACAACTGTGAATCTCATGAGTGGTCTTTGGTCTACCAAAAGGTTTTCTTGAGAGTTTTCTTGAGCGAATTAACAAAATGACTCAAAACTGCGCTAATGGTTAACAGCTTTTTTTTATTAGCAACACTGAGATAAGTTATTGAAGCATTTTAGTATTGTTTTACATTCCATTCAGATGACCTAACTTGTAACTCCATATACATTTAAAGATATAGTTTGACACTTATTCAGAAAGCAACAATTATTAAAACTTACATACCTTCATTACCAGGAAACCTTAATATATTTTCTAATTACTTCCAACAATACTCTATTCCAAAGCACATGATAACCCACTAGAAGTTTACACATTTCACTTCAATCACAGGTTTTAAATTGTGGATGTCAGAGTGCTGTTCATTGAATTTCACTGTCTTTCTTGGTTAATATTGGAAAACCTGGCACAATATATTAAGCTAGAAATATTGCTTAAAGAATATGAAAAAAGATAACTACAGTATTTTTTTCTGCTAAAGCATTACAAAATACAGGACCATTAAAAACTCAAATAGAAATGACAATAAATAACCTTAAAAATGTTAAGAGAATTTTCACTCATACTAAAGTCCATTCCCTAAGCTTGCCAAACACATAAATAACAGAACATATTCAGGACCTCTATTTTCGTACTATGACAATGGTTTTTTATATATTGTGGCTGTATTGTGTATACATATATTAATGCTTACACTTAAGGTATATATTTTTTTCTTTCCTGAAACAATTAATAAGCCTCAGGTAATTATTCATCCCCGTCACTACAGGTATATAGGTAGGTGGGAGCAAACCTCAGAGAATCCAGATATGCAAAAAGACATCATAAATTCCTTAGATTACAAAGATGAATTTGGTTATTTATTTCTGAAAGCCTGTAAATAAAATTATAATTGCTGTCAAATTAATTGTTTAAAATTGGCCTCATAATATGTATTAATTGTACACTTAGTTTTGACTTACAAGGATATCTAAATTGTTCATGTTTATGAGTAGTTATAGGAAATATTATACCTCATACACAACAATATATTTTCCTGAACCAAAACACAAACCAGAGCATTGTCTGACTTTGGAAAGACCTGGAAACTTTTCTATGCATGTGCCTAATCCTAAAATATAATTAAATTTGACCTGGATATGACAAAAACAATAAGAATATATTGTTGGGGAGATGAAACTTAGAGCAGAATCATACATCTCTAAGCTTACATCATTATTTTGTCTCTGCAAAGAAAAGCCTTTCTGTGTTAGGGATTTGCCTTGGTGCGGCCGGCCACTGATGTCTGAAATCAAGGCACATACCAAGGCCTCCTTTTGCAAACACAATCCCCCTTTCAGATCTGGAGCTGGGAGGGACTGAATGCCTCCAGTTTCACTGGCAATACAAGGTGCTTAGCACTCAGCTTTATCAGATGCTTTAGGGGTTAATTTCCAGAAACATAAATGGAACGGGAATGTTACACCGTGACATGAAAAATGGTAAGAAATCAAAGTTTTCAACAGTAAACAGAATGGTGATATCAACAACTGACTTCTGACAGCACAAAATACAATCAAATTAAGCTACATGAATATAGCAATGAAATTTAAAATCCAATAAACATAGGACCCAATTCTGCAATTCTTAGTAACATAACTAGTCCAACTCATCAAGAATAAGGAATGCAAGACTGGGTCCTACTTAGCTTCTGCTTGTGAAGTCAGTGTTAATTCAGACAGTATCTTTTCTAGCCAAAAATATGCAGCAAAAGGAAAGTAACATAAACAAGGCTAAATGTCAACAGTGTTTGCAGACTTACAGACACCATCCATTTGTTTGTATTGAAATGACTAGCGAACCATTTGGCAAATACAACGCTACTCACAGACCGGCCCTTTTCTCCAGCAACACAAACTTCACTGGATCACTGGCATTCCCAGTTAATTAAAAAAAGGAAGCAAGCCATATGAGTTTGGTTTGATATTACCATGCAAATGGCACAGCGACATCCGAAAACACGGCTGAAACCCAGGCATGGGGCCGAGGTGCTGATCTGTTCAACAGTACAGCACATACACTACAGGCAGGCCTTGGACCTCTGAACTGAAACTATAGAAACCTCTTCAAAATCACCATAATGGGGTAAAGAACAGTCTGCAGCAAAACTTCCACATCATTTCATTCTGCCTTCAAGGTAAAGAATATAGTGGTTACTACTCCAACTGCAGATCAGTTTGAAGAACTAAATGCTGGGTTACTTGAGTGCATTACAAGATAGTTTAAATGGGCAGGAGTTCTATGATTTGCTACAGTAGGATGGTATTCCGTTGCCTTGTAGCTGTCCCAGAGCTTAAACAGATTAGGCCTTTTGCTTCTGTTTGATATGGATTTTATAATTTTAAAAAGCTGCAATAAGGATGCAAGTGAAGCCACCACAAACAATTAAAAATCTTTTTCTGTATTTTATATGTTGGTGGTAGTTCTGAAGGGGTTAGCATTATAATCTTTTTGGTTTTGACACCTGTGGCAATAAGCAATTTACAACAACTAAATTCACTATTTAAACATTGGGGTAGAGCACTATAATTATGTGACAGTAGAGCTGTAATAATCTGCCACGACTGATCTTCCCCTTGCCCAGCCCTCTTGTCTGTGCTGCAGTTCCACATTTGGAAGGTATTTCAGAAAGTTACAATGCTGAACATTTTAATAATTCTGTGCAATGCTGAATGCTTTCTGCTCCAAAGGAAACCGAAAGTGCTCAGCCTCTGAAGGCTCACAACTCCAAAGCTGCTACCAGACATCCAAAGGGCCCTGCCCTGCTTTCCTACAGTGAAAGAAGGGATAACGGGGTGGAGCCTACACAGGAGAAAACAGCACTAATTGCAGAGGAAAGCGAGCATGAATGGAAGCAAATTAGATTTACAGAGACAACACGGAACTAATACTTTTGGACATCATTAAGTGTGGGTTCAATAGCCCTAATCCATTAAGCAACCAGCTAACGCCCAGGACCATCTCTGGCCAATAGTTCTGTAGCCTACCAGCTCTTCTTTGAAAGCCTATGCACTTCCCATGCAAAAAATGCAAGTAGGGAAATTTTACCATCCTAGACACAAAGCAGGGAAATTTAAAGGGAAGGAGAGAAAAAAAGGAATGGGTCTTGTCATAACTAGATGCTGTGCATATCACATGTAAATTAATGATTTGGAACATTATTGTGATACAACTACATGTATATGGGAAGACAAGCAGAGTTAGAGAGCATAACAGGAAAGGAAAACAGATCTGCAAAAACTTAAATACAAAGTAGTTCTAGAACCTCCAAGCATAATTCCTCAAATGAACAAGGGCTATGAAAGCAGGGTAGTTGGATGCTCAAGCCAGCTACCAAGCCACAGAGACTTGGAAGCCCTGGGCTACCGCTCCATGCAGGGCTGCTGGCTGACTAGCAGCAAGGAAAAGCATGTCTGCTTCTTAGAAACTGCATGGTAGCAAAGATTAACAAGACTGGGCCCTAGGTATAGTCACTTGAGACTCCAAAACCAAGTACAGGTCAGGAGTAACTCTAAATTTACCAATGGGGTTTTATTATTTCTTTCTGTTCTTTTCTACATGAATAAAGGAGAAATGTTAAAAATATTTGTGGTTTTTTCTCGGCAGCATTTTGGCATGGAAATTTCTATATTATGCAGTAATTATGGTTCTTTCCTAATTGTGTCTTTCATCCCTACAGCCTGAAGCATAGTAGGAGCATAAATGGATGATGTGTGCATCAACAGTCTTTCTCATTCTACATACAGAGAAACTGAGGACTGTTTTTCCCATGTGTGGTGATCTTCCAAAACAATAATGTGAGCTGGTGGCATTCTCCTTTAGAGATTAAATCCTTTTTGTGCCAAGATTTGTCCTTAAAACCTAACCCATTATCTCAAGGTAAAATCTGCCAACTAAAAATGATCCACGTGGATCATTGAAAATCCCAGCTTGTTTTCATGCAGCCAGAAATTTAACTCAATTAGCGTGGCCAATCAAAGAAGCAATCTCAGCTAACTGAAGCTAAGATATTTTATTTCAGTTTTATTTCCACTCTATCCTGACTGCGGAAAGAGCACCACACCTTTCTGTCTTGATTGTGCAAGGACTGTATCAAGTGTACCAATGCACCAGTGTTCTCTCTTGGGATGTAAACAACCCACACATCACTGGCTGTATAAAGAAAGGCAGATGCACAGAGTCTTCCAAAATACAAAGGAACACAAGAATAATGCCCTAGAATTGAGTGCTGGAAGTGGGTCTCAAGTTTTCGGATCTCTCAGGCAGTAGGAGAGACAAAGGCAACCTCAACTAAGGTCATGGGCTTTGCGCAAGAGGGAAGGAAGGCTAATATACAAAGATGCTCCTGATAGCTAATCTACAAACACAGAAACATCAGGTGAGATTCCCAACACTAGCATGCACAGATAGAGTGAATTCACAGTATAAAATGTCACTGAGAACATGAAAAATCCCCAAAAATCACTACTTTCAAGTGGGCAGTGTCCAAGCCAACAAAATAGAAAATAAAATACTGACATGGGGCTTGTTCATACTTATCCACTTTTACTGTGCAATATTGAGAAAAATGAAATAATATATTTAAACAGTCAGCCCTAATACTTCTATTCTGCAAACACTCAATAGATCGTTAGTGAAGAATTTTAAAAAGTTAGTTTTGGAGGGGGGAGAAAGGAGAACTCGCACTGCATTTTCCAGTGAAAAATGGCTTAAAAAGTAGAACAGACAAGTTGGCTTTTTTATCCCTTCATACTTCTAGTCAAATCCATTATCACTGGGCAGAGATCGTGAAAGGGATACGGTCTTTAAAATCATATAAACTCAAGCCATCATAAAATGTCTGTTGAATTGATTGGAAGATGAAACAAAAAAGTAATGGAAGTAACATGACCTCATTTCAATAATAAGCTTAAAGGGTGTTTTTTAAAAAACTTATGTCTGGGAAGGAGTATAAAGATCTTTTGTACAAAGCTACTAATCTTGGTTTTCCAATTTTTTGCTTGTTTGTTTGAAAAGTCATTCTCTGTTTTTGGGTTTTTTTGGTTTTTTTTTAAACTGGTTGATTGTACTCCGCAGCTAGAGGAAAAAAAATAAAACCCAAGTACCAGCTGCAAATTAAATCAACTTTCAACTATTTTCAAAACATCAGAAATGTAACTGCTGATTTTGGAGAATCTGGAAATATTTCCAACTCTCTGAATTGGTTCTTAGTGCACTGAGACATGGAATTTTACAAGTAAGGCCGGGCAGATACTTGGGCTACTGATTCAGTTTAAGTAATGACAATATGGTGAAGCCAAAATGCTCCAAGAATACAAATGAGATAAACTTTATGAGGAGAAATCAGACTTCTTCATAAGACCAACTAATACACTTGGAAATGCAGGGAGGGGCCCGAAGAAAGGCTTATGGCTTTAAGCACATATACTATCTTAGTAAAGTCAAACAAAGCTCCTACTAACTTTGAGTTAACCAGGGTAATCACTCCTAAGTGTTTGCAGATTTAGGGTTTTATTTTAAATTGCCAGAAATTGAACACTTTTTTTTTTTTCTTTTTTTTTTCTTTTTTTTTTTTTTTTTAACTTGAATACATTTTAGTGTGCATGTTCAGCTCTGACAATGTTTTCTGATTGGTTTGAAGGTTAAGTGAAACAAGCATTACCAAACTTTTTGTGATGCTTGCTGACTCTGCTTTTTAAAGTGATATTGTTTTTCACAGGATTTGCATTCTAAAATCTTTTTCAAGCACAAACTCTGCTGACAAAATAGGAGATAAATTAAAAAAATAAAATCCTCATTCTCATTTGTTCCAAATAGATTTAACTTTCATTTTTGTCAAATGGGATATGTGTGATATGAGGAATCAAGACTGCAGTTTTGTAAATCAGAGATTAATAAGGGTAAAAGGGGGTTTGTTTGTTTGGTGTGTTGTTGGTTTTTTAATTACCTGAAGGTATATTCTTAATTAGGCAAATCAAAATTCCTACAACTGCTAGTTAGAATAGTGAAAATGGTGAAGGTGCCTTTGAAACAAAACAAAAAACTATAATAAAAAACCAAACAAACAAACAAACAAAAAGGAAAGAAAGGGAAGAAAAAAAACCCAAAACAAAACAGGCTTTTCACCACAGGTAGACACATATTGTGCACTTGGCCTTTGATTTCGTTAATATTGTGGTAATTGAACACACCCCAATTCAAATTAAAAAGGAAATAAAAATAAAAAAAAAGAAGAAAGAAAAAGCAAGGTTTGCTTGGCAAAGCATCCAGTGTTTTTTGTGGGTTCTTACTTATATCAAAATACTGAAAAGTTTGCAAGTTACCATGAAAATAAACTTTTTTCTCCTTTGAGTATGCTAAAGCAGTAAATATCCCCTTCATATGCACTAGCACAGATAGTCTATATTGCTGATACTCTAGTTTAAAAAGCAAGTTCTTTCTAAAATCTTGTATAAGTAAATGCATGCAGCACTGCTGATTTCAATGGAGTAGACCACATATAAGACTAGAATTTGGCCCACAGCATTTAACATTTAAAAAAATGTATTACTAACAAACATGACTAAGTAGATTTAAAGAGCAGCTTCATGATTCTGCACAAGTGTTTTCTGAAATGGTCTAAAAGAAGGTCTAAAACTTACCACACAAGTCAGGTCTCTTGATACATCCACTAGTTGCTGTGCTACTTGCAAGTCCATTAAAGGCTGCTAAGCCATCAGAGCTGTAAGCTCTTAGGACTGACAACATGTTCATCTGCTTCTCCAGGACCTGTGGACCCTGAACTTGCTCAGGTTTCATCACTCCTTGTGCAGTTTCATGGGAGGACAGAAGATTCTGACTGTGCCACTGCTTTTCTGAAGCTTGCGGCAGTGGTGATATAAGCCCTTGTGTTGGTTGTGAGGTGACTGCACTTTGTATGTTATCGCCTCCTTCACTGCTTTCTTTTTTTAGGGCAGACAACTGCTTATTCATAATATCTGGTTCTGTGTCAATGTCTTCATCTTCAATGTTTTCTTCCTTGGAAGATTCCATATCCTCAGATGAAGCTATGTCAGAAAGGTCATCAGTAGCACTTTTATTTACAGAGTCAGACAGCAGAATATTTGGGTCATCTTCAGATTGTTTTTTTATTTCAGATTCATTACTGGTGCAAGAATTTTGTGCTCCTGTGCCAATAACACCAGGATAAACACCAAACTGCTTATAGAAGTCTGTTGTAAAATTACAAAAAGTGGATTCCATGTGGCTGGGCCAGGCAGTGTTCTTTTGCTCTCCCAGCGTCTCTTTATTTTGTCCTTGGGTCATCTGCTCAGAAGCTGAGTCCAGCTGGCTCAGCATGTTTGAAACTGCAGCCTCCTTGCTGGACTGCACAGAAGAAGTGAGCAAGCTCACTTTATTCATCGGGGCCGAAGCTTCTCTAGATTGGTCTTTGTTGTTCCCCAAGACGTTGTCTTTACGTTTAGCCTTGCCCAAGTGATTGGCCTGGAGGTGCAGAGCCATTAGCTCCATAGATGAAGTTGTAAAAGAGCAAAATAAGCAGCCGTGCCAGGCAATATTGTCTTGCACAGTGACCGATGTACCAGGAAGGGAGGCTGCATCTGGCCTTACTGATAAGTCGAGAGGTTCATATTGTGACTTTTCTGTTTTTCGCTGTGAGGACTTGCTGTTTATCTTTTCCTCACCACCATCTGAGCCCAGAGCTTTTGCTGAAAGTTGATCTGAGAGAGCTTTATCCTTCATTTCTTTTTCTTTCTTCAAAGAACTTAGGACAAAGCTGTCCATGAAAGCTTGCAAAGACCCTTGGAAGTTCACACCATTCCCAACCATGTTCTGGTAAGCGCGGCCAAGTTCAGAGAAGTGTGTTCCTTTGGAAGATACATCTGAACCCTTCATATTTTCTGAAGGTACTTCAGATGACATGCCAGCTGCTTGTGCTTGCTGATCTCCAGAAGACAGCATTCCTGATGCCCACTGCTGCGAGACCATGCCACTTCGGAAATCGATACCAGGAAGCCCCTTGAAAGCTCCTCTCAATATATCTGGTCTAATAAAGACAGAACTTTTACTTGGTGTCTCATCTTTGTGTTCATGACTTGCAGTCTGCCCAGAGAGTGGTCCTGCTCCATTCTGTCGCTCACGATGGTGCCGTTCTAAGTGGTATTTCAGGGATGCAGACTGAGTGCCAGCATAATCACAATGTGGACACTTGTAAGGCTTCTCACCTATACATATGGATAATGAGAAAAATATAGAGAATTAACTGTACTCTGGTATATGGATGAGTGAAGAAAAAGAAAAAAAGAACATTAGCTGCTTGAAAACAAGAAGATCTTGGAGCTAATGATTCATTTTTTTAAAAAGAAATGCCTTTAATTGAAGACTAATTCATAAACTGGATATTTCCAAAATGGGTTTCCAGAATATGGGGCTATTCAGGGATGACATGGTATCTACACATAATTAGTGATCCTTTTCTTAATCTAACATGTAGAAAACTGTTGTAGAATTAAAAGCTATGATTATGAAAATGAAGTATAACAATTTCAACTACAGTAATCATTAAAAGTACAAGTTTAAAAAAAAGAGAGCAAAGAATGTAACAAATGGATGGTTGCAATATTTTGGGTATACAATTGCTCTGAAATTTGTTTAAATTATACACATGGAAACCATTTTTAAACTTAAAAATTTTATGGCACTGTTACGCAAGACTGAAATGAATGATTTAAGTCTTGCTCCGCAGTAAATCATGGATATAATTAGCAAATGGCATACTGCACAAGTAATTTATCATTATTTGGAGGGCACCATTCCAGAAGGATTCAAAGATCTGCAGACCTACTGCATTGTTTCTAAATAAAGAACTATAAATACAGATTCTATAAAATATTAATATCATTACAGTACATTATGATTGCAGCATGTAAGAACATATATTTAAAATAAAAGGTCAATAAAATAAAAAAGAAATTAAGTACTAAAAAAGTACAAAATATATTTAGTTTTGGTATTTGAAATTAGTATTATCTACTGTTTTTTGCAGTTCTTTAAATTTGTGCTAATAACATTTCTAATGCTCAAGTAGTAAAACATGCAATTAACCTACCGGAAATGCTTTTCTAGGATTAGCTTGAACAGAGTTTTAAAATATATAAGGTAATTTTAATGAATTAAAGATATATTTGAATCCCATACTAAACTTTTAGCGTTCTCCCTATACTTTAAAAGAGGTAGAAAATATTACACATATATTAAATACTCACATAAAATCATGAAGACATACCCAAAAAAGAATGTACATCTAAGCAAATGTATACCCAAATGTTTGCAGAGCACTTGTTAGCAATGCAGAGTCCCTTTTAAAGGAAGAAGTATGGAAATCCTCTCTGAAAGTGACAAGAATCTGAAAGACCTATGAACTGTCAGTAGTTGCAATTCTATGAGGGATCTCAACAAGAAAAGTATTTTCTTTTTCCTACACAGCTTTTTCTCTGTGTGATCCAAAAGAGACAGGCAAGCCTTCTCCAAATGGTACAACAGAAATAATGAAACTGAAAACTTCCTCCACAGAAAAATGTTATATAATGATATGGAGCTCACAAAACCAGCTGGAAAGTTACCTTTTTTCAACCAACCTCAAAATCTGCTTGAAACAAAACTGAAAAGCTTTCAAACTTCTGTTATTTAAGCTACAGGTTCAATTGAAAGGCTCATGAATACTTGGAAAGCTGCTTCTCTCACTGATTGCAGGAATATACTGATGAAAGGCAACACCAGAAAACTTATATAACACTTATAGAATGGTTTGGGTCAGAAGGGACTTTAAAGAACATCGAGTTTCAAACCCCTGCCATGGGCCGGGGCACCTTCCACCATTGAGGTTACTCAAATGACCACATAGCACTGAGAGAGCAGGCTTACTGATCAGGAACCTGGCTGGATACCTGCTGCGATTCAAATGGGGCTGAAGTACATGGCAAGCAATGGAAATTCTAAATCTATAATGTAATCCTAAAGCTAAATTGAGAGACATGAGAGCTTTACATCAACCACATTAATCAACGTTTTTAGAGGAGAAAATTGCACCACCTCAAACAATAGGTGCTCAGCAGAAGAGTAATAATTAGTATGGTTCATGCTTTAGACCTGGGTCCACACAACTTAATAGAAGAAATCAGATTCAAACATTTCTGTGCAACTTCTGAGTCTTCCACAGTCATGTCACTAAGTTCTAGTACTCCATCAACAACAAGTGGGGGCTGCATTTCAGTGGGAGCTGTGCAAAAGCAAACAGTTACTACTGATGAGCAAGAATCACTACACTGAGATGGATCATGCCGGCCCGGGCTTCCTTGGTCACAGGTGGGACTCTGAGCACACCCACTCACCCACAGCAAGGGTTGCAGGGCAAGGACAAAGGGAGAGAGGACATGGGCTGTCTATTTGTTTGCATTTCTGCAGGGCTGCTGGGCATCGTCCAAACTCTGACAGTTGTGCTGCCAGACAGAAATTGGGCAAATATTAATGCTGCTTTTACAGTGGGTACATACTGCCATATTTTTGAGCTGTTTCCTGTTGTTCTGATGTTTGTCCCACTGGTCACTACTGAACTCTGACACAACTGCTGAAAAGCAAGTACCAGACTTTTTAAGGTTAAAAGCTCTCATTTTTGAGTTTTCACTCCTCTTAATTGAAAAGCTCTTCCTCAGCATCCCCTATGCATTTACGGAAATCTTTAACACAATTATATTGAGCATTTCCTTTTATTCTAATGATAGTTCAGTGTGTGTTTGCATTGCACATCAAGTGACACCATTAAAAAGAGTGTCCCAGCATTGCAGGCACTATGGTTACTGCTTCTGCAGGGAGGAGAAATTTTAAATATATTTTAAATACATGCACTGGTGCTGATAAAAACCTCCTGTATAAAGCCGTAAGTAGATGTAAAAATGGGTAAAGTGAGTTAGAATATGCAAACTAGATGAAATACTAGTAATATTTTGTACTTCTAAGGTACCTTCAGTCTAAAGAACCAGGCATACTCTTATTCTGAATTACTAAGCTTTGAAGTCAATACATTTTTTGCTCAGATCTCTCCACTGGATGAGCTTCCTTTCAGCAGAGGAGATTTGGACACAGCTCACCACCAACACCATAAGCATTAGACTGAAAGAAGACACTGACTGAGACAGCGTGATGAAAAGTTCAAATCTCTCCCAGCCTTGGTACACCTCCTCTGTGGTGCTCCCACCTCTTGCATGGCTAGAAATGAGATCTAAAGCTGAGGGTCTGAAACTGGATTCAACATGTAGCAACACACTGTGCCACCTTTACAATACAGGACTGGCCAAAAAACATTGTTCAAAGGGAGCTGTTCAAAACATCTCTCCTCTCTTTTAGATCCAAATATTGGCAGTGATTAGTTTACTTCAAAGCAATATTAACTGCTTCTATTTCAAGGGCAGGCAGTAGAAGAAGGGAGTAGGATGGAGTAAATCACCCTTGAATCTTTTAAATTTAGCGTGTCAGTATTTCCTAAATTCAGCAATTGTACAGATATTAAGATGCTTTTTCATCCATTCAAATTAACAACCAGCTATGCCCTGTGTAAGTCCCTGTATAAATAACAAAATAGAGTTACAAGCTGTTGTGGGAAAAAGCCCAACCTAACCCCAACCAAACTAATCAAAATCCAAGCCAATTTCAGTAGAAAAGTCAAAGAACCTCTAATTTCCAGGGTTCCATCAGCAAATTGCAATAGTACATGTCCAAAAATACTACAGGCAACACGAGAGGTAAGCTATGATTCTTGTTAGAAGACCGCCTGTTTGTATGTTTGCATCTCATACTTTGAGGAAAGGTTTCAGAGAATTCATCCTTGTGTAATGACTACCCTGGTAATATTGTCAAAAACAGCGTCTGGATGAGTTATTTAGCACTTAATATTAGTCCACATAAATTAACGCTGCCATGCAGGAGTGAGGGAACATGACTTTTTCAAAATAATTTTCTGCATTTCATATCCAAGAGGCATTTTTCATTGTTGACAAAGGTGATGACCATCTCGACCTTGCTAATTCTCTGGCCCTGTTTGCATCCCTTTAAACCTTTTCACAATGGAGTAGAAAGAGAGAATATTCTAGTATGTACAATTTTTTTAAAAAATAAAAATCTGATAGAGAAAAATTTATCTGGGCAACATCATCGCGTTCTGATCTATCTACTGCCCTGGTTTACAAGACATCTCATAAGAACTATTTTACACCAGGATGTAGTAAAACAATAAAAATTCAATGTTGATTGTAAAATCTGCAAAAAAGCTTGGTAGATACCTGGAAACAGACACATTGCCCAGTAAAAACAGGTCTATCTGTATAGCAGATTGTATAAACAACACAGATGTATAATCTATTCAAGCTATCACCAGTCCTGCTCAGAACACAATCTGATCACACTAGTCATAGGAATTATCTGCTACAGGCTCTGCAAGGAGACCACAGCCAGATTATAAATAGATTTACAGATTTTAAAGCCAGAAGGGACAATTATGATCATCTAGTCTGATCTGCTGTACAACACAGGCCAAAGGCTCTCACATGATAATTCCTGAATCAAATCATAACAATAATTTGAAACAAAACTTACTTGTTTTAGTTTAAACTTATTCTGTTTCAACCACAGCAATGAAGAAGAATCCAACATGCCCCTAGGTAAACCTTTTGACTGGTTAAGTATTTTCTCTACTCAAAATGTGTGTCTCGTTTCTAGCTTGAATTCATCCTGAGTCTGCTTCCTACTACTGAACATCGCTATATTTTCCCTGCTAGATTAAACAGATTTTTTGAATAAAGTCTATTCCCTAAGGAAGATACTTGCAGACAGTAAATCAGTCACCTCTCACCTTCTCTCACTCTTGAGTGGAATATCGTTCCCAGTTTTTCAATGTCCTTTTAAATTATGGGTGCCTACTACAGCTTTGGTGAAATTTCAGCTCAATAGTAATCTCACACAGTCCAAGACTGTGTCTACATCCATAGCTATAGCAGTCAACTAACAGTTCATACTCTGTTGCTTCTTTACCATAATCCTAGGCCCAGTTCATCAACACCCCTAGTATTTGCTCCTGTACATTCTGCTGATTTAAAATTCATATTGTTGAAAAAAGCCCACTTGACTAAGTGACTAATCAGTGCCTCCCCATGATTTTTAGCATCTTACCCTTTTTCTGCCATTGGTAAATTTTATCAACAGTGATTTTTATATACTCTTCCAAATAATGAAATACTAAATAGATGGAGATGAAAGCACTGCTGTGGAACTGCCAGTTTATGTGCCACTTCATCTCTGTATACTGTTTTTTTTGAGGGGCATGAACTGTCACATAGAACAAGCTACTTTCACGAAGGGAGAAATGTGATAAAACCTACTTACATAAAGTAAAATTGAATCAACTATGCTGCTAATTCTTAATTAGTTAACAAATTCATTTGGTAATTTTACCCAATACTTATGTCAGGATAGTCCATTTATAATTTCAAAGTCTTCATATTCCTTCTTTTTGGAAATAGCAAGATAGACAGATAGTAGTTTTTTACTACTACAAATGTTCCGGAACTTGCTTCATGTTCCAAGACTTGGTTTTTTAAATGAACTTTAATGATTTGGAGAGCTCTTCAGCCAGGATTTTTAAGACTTTATCCAGTCACATTCGCTCTAAAAAAACATTAAAATGTAGTGGGCTACAGCATAACAGCCTCATCAGTTAATGGCAGAATTGTATCATTGGAAAATACTTATAAAAACCATCATGCTTCTTTCTAAGAACAGAAGAATATTTAGTTTTCTACACTATGGTTGGTAATTTTTCATCAATTCTTGTCCAGTATAGCAAGACACAAATTGTTAAACCTGCCAGATCTACAGAATTTTACCCTGTCCTCCATAACCCTGATAACCATACGCATATTTTTATTATTACTTTTTGTTTCCCTCATTAAATCTCTGTACCTCTTAAACAGTTGCTTATATTTAGTGCTGTGGGTTTCTCTATTAATTTTTCGGTACAGTGAGGGCTGGGCTTCAGTACAAGAACCCCAACACCTCATGCTTTGGCAGCCAGCAGTGGGGGTTTGACAGTCACTCAGGGACAATGTGAGTTGCAATTTGAGCCTATACATTTCTAAAGAAGCTACAGTTTTCTTTCATGCAAAGCAAATGAAATCAAACATCTCATAATTCTGCAGAATACTGCTTAATGAAAATATTGAAAACATTTTCCAGCATTTTTTATTTTACCATTGAAACAGTTATTGATAACCTATTCTATCCATTGTGCAGCAGATATTTTAGAAATGAATTGCTGTATGGTTTAATTAGTTCATTATTATGCCTATTCTTATACAGTAGTTTCTTTTATCATTCTAATCATTCACTTCACACTTTTTAAACCAAATGGAATATCAAAGGTTCCGTAGGATTATTTTTGGATCCTGCACATGTTTCACCACACAATTAATCTGTTTGTCAGAAATACTAGTTAACTTCTTGTCTTTACCATTTTCCTTTACTAGTGCTTTTTCTCTATTATATAAGATGAAACTATCCCTAGCCTGTGAAAGGACAGACTTGTGATGCTTTTGACTCTGTTTATTAAAGATTTTTCAATTGTGCCCTAGGCATTACAATAAAATATTTTAATTTTTATAAAGTTTTATAATTACATATTTTCCTTTATTTATATCTTATCTGCAATATTTATTTAGCCTCTTTACATGTCTTTACTTAGTTAAAACATAGAGAGATAAATACAGTTGTTACTTTGCAGGGAAGATTCAGTACATTAATATAAACTGTACACTAATTCCCCCAAAGCATATATATATGGTGTAAACCTGAAGACTTTTTACACAGCTGCTTATTGCTAAACAGTGCCTTGTCCAGAAGGGGACAATCTGTGTCTCTAATTGCTGTCACTGAAGCTGAGATTCATTATGTGACTTTCCCATTAAAATGTGAGCATTAATTTGTATAATGAAATATCACCCACTGCAGTGTTCATTAGCCATGCCCTCCTGTATACTGCACATTGTTAGCTACCTAGAAACTGTAGTTAATTTCACTAATGGATATTTCCCTACTTAGTGTTTGGTAGGAAATTTATACTGTAACATTACCTCTTAAACTTTTAAGGAAATTTAAATTCAATCAATTATTTTCAACAAAAGTTTGGGATGTCATTAAGACAGGAGAAAAGGCATGCTGTACAATGTTAAGGATGGGAAATCTGGAGAAATCTAGAGAAACGAAAAGTCCTTTTAGTTCATCTTAGAAATATAAGAATAAAGGATGTTCAATACCAAAATTGTCTCCTCTTGGAGCACACATACCCATTTTCCTTAATTATTCATATTGCTCATACCACTACAAGTGCCTTCAGACAAAGGCAACAGGCAGTCTTTTTTAGGAAGAAAATGTGAGTTGAATTCATTTAAAACAGCACCATTTTCACTGTATTCCATTGATTCATCTAAGCAAGTTTTAAAATTGACTGGTCACATTTCCAAGGGAAAATGCAGTAACACTGTAAATGTATATAATAAATTTAATACATTTAAGATGTGACATACATATCATAACATACTGTCAGTCAATGGACACAGGCCTGCCAAGTGTTTTCTTCCTGTCCCTCCTCCTTAGGTTTCTTTTGTTTGGCACAACCCAAGCCTTCTTCAGGGCTCTACTATGCTCATGCATGTTCTTTTTATCTCAATCAAGGCATTTAACTGTGCCAGTCAGACACGGAATACACCCGAGCACCTAATGACCACACCAACTCAAACTAGTCTATGTCTGCAGTAGCTTTTGAATGCTAATGCAAAGTGTAAAGAGGTGCTAGAGCTACTCTGAAACTGTGTTCCACATAATGTGTTCCTTGTCAAAGGTAGAACAGAAGACATTTCTTTTTACACTGCTTCTGTGCAGTCCAAAGACTTTAGCATGTAAGCTAAAAACTGCGTCCACTGATTTTATTTCAGAGGGAATTGAGAGTGCTCAAGAACACAAAAATGTTGCTCAGCTCCCTGAATGAAGTAACCTTAAATAGCTGCTGTCAGAAAGGAAAAATGGAAACTCTGCAAGCATCTGTTTATGGCACGTTATTGGTCTGAGAAGTCTAGATGGTTTTCTTTTTCACAAAGTCTGAGTACCTCTTAATCTTCAGTGTTATGAACTTTTCAGCTGCATTATATATTATTTTATAACCAGGAAGTTGAATCACAAAAGGGCCAGTCCACCCACGTCTATTATGCACTAGGGGTGCATACACATTATTTACCCTTATTTCTGCATCTCTTCACACAGTGAGGTTGTGTGAGTTGAGGTAGGTAGCCCTGAAGAAACAGGACCATACAGTCTGTCATTATCCACTGGTCAACTTACAAAAGTCATCTAGGAGGGGCTACAAGAGTTCTGCCTGTCCTCTCTAAGCCCCAAGGCTCTGAAGCATTTTGCCTAGACAATCATTTCTCTTTTCTCTCAGAGATGTGCTAAGGAACTATCTCGTCCTTCAACTGCTTTTAGAGCAAGAAAGGAGAAACTGATTTCACATAATTATGCCCTTTTCTTGTTATCACATGGGAACACTCAGAAATCATATCTTACCATCTTCCCCTTAAAGCTCTTCCAGGCTGAATATCATTGAAATAGATAAGAAGAAAAATCTACAATTGTGTGTTGGAACTCGATTCAACATGTTAAATAAAAGCTTGATTTTATTTTCTTTTTCTTCAGAAGCTTATTATATGGTAGCAAACTACACAGAAATGGAGACTCAGTGTGGAGAAGGTTGCAGTCATTAAATAGCCATTAAATGAACTAAAAAGCCACCCAGGACACTAGCTAATTCTTCTAAAATAGAGCACATTTTCCTCATCTTATGGGGGATTAAACAGCTTCTCTAGCTTTTTTGGGCCAAGTGCCACAGAAGAACCTCCTGGCTGGATCAGACATTGGGTCTTGCCTTGGCATGCGTACCAAACCAACCTACTCATGTGCCTCCAAACACACAGATGTTCAAAGGAACCTGACTTCTGCTGAACTGCTTGAGCTCATCTCTAACAAACAGGTGCTGTGAGAACAAGAATGGTAATTGAGTTAATGTAGTGGAGAAACACAGTAAAGTGTTTTTTATCAGTCAGTTATATGATCCAGGCATCTAATAAAGGCAGTGCGACATAAAAGGCAGAAAGCTGTCCCTGGTAAGTATGAGCTAACCAGTATTTGTTTAATAACTTGTATCTATTACATCATTTCCATTTACTGCAAAGCCACTTAATTTCTATTTAATAACTCTAGTAATTTGCCAATTTACATTTTTATAATATTTATTAGGATTATTTCCAATATGCAAAATATTGCTCCATTTAAACATACTCTTCTCATTATTTACTCATATTTTGTTCTCAACCTAATGGAAATTGATCTTTATCTATTTTTAAATGATAATGGTTTTTAAATATATTGTGAATGTTGTTTCAACAGTCCGTATGATGTTTTCTTTTTTGTTGTTATTTTATACGTGGTTTATTTTTTCTTGTTTTAATTTTGTTTAGTCAGTTTTAATATGCAAGTTTTATGGACTATTTCCATTGCAATTAATTTACTTTCTATTAGCTGTAAGCCACAAACATCAAATGCATAATCCCTGCCATCTTTAAAGCAAGAACAAAATGACCACAATATAATAAAGGAAAGGGGATAGGTGGATATCCTCAGGTTACTTTAAAGAATTTTCCTTTGCTTTTCCAACAGTAAAAATGTCAAACTGTTTAAAACTAATATTTACATGATTATTTTCCAATATAACAACTACCATTTATTTACTTTTATTACACTAGGAAGCACATAAATAGGGTCTTCACAAAGTCCAGCACAGGGGAAAGAATATTCCTGCCCTGCAATCCAGTCAGACAAAACTATCTTAGGGTACCAAATTTTAAAATTCAGATCAAACCAGTGTGGCATATATTCTCCTAATCCACAATCCAGAGAAAGAAGAAAAAAAAAATACAATGAATGAACTTTCCCATCTCAACTGTGACATTTTTTTCTTCAAATAATTTTCCGCCTTTATTTTCAATTTTTTTTAAGTCAGGCCTTATGTCTGCAATCCAAATATCAAGTATATTATATCTGTGCAAGCACATGGGAGAAACATGACTGCTTATTTTGGGAAGGGAGGAAAATACTGCTTATCTGGTATTTCAGTGAAAGTGGAGTTTTTCAAGGTGGACGTACAACTGGGAAGTATTTCTTCATGCAAGTTATTTTACCTGTCAATTAGAAAAGCAGCAGGAAAATTCTGAAATTAATTTTAAATGGTTTAAAATGAGAATGACTTCACAATTACAGTGTTCACTATGTCTGTTTCCAAAGAGAAGTCTCCTAAATGTCCAGTTTTGCATCCTTTCTCAAAGCCTACCGCAATACCTAAGACTTGGAAGAAAACTGTATCATATTGGACAAAAACTGAATGGATAGCAACACTGTATGTCAGATTTTAACTATGGATAGAGTAAGTCTTCTTAAACATATACTGTGTCTCTACATGAACTTTACCACGCACATATGTACTTTTAAGCAGACGTATTTTAATTTAAATGGAGTGGGACAGTTTACTAGTATTGAGAGCAGTCCACCCAAAGAGTGACATAAAGTGAGAATCAGATCAGCAGTAAGTCTCTGTAGCCTTAAAATTCTGTGACTGTTCCTAAAATAAAACATGGTAAGTTTTATTACTTACAGGTACTAAGCTGGGTGAGTTCTAGTGAAAATAAATAAATAAAAAAACGGACAGATCCATGAAGCTGATGCATTCATATGAACAGTGAGAGATTAAAAATGAGCGTGCTAAATGGAACAAAAATAGTAACTCTGAGAAAAACATACAGAATCCCTAAGCAGATGCAAAGGAAGGCCTTTGAAGCAGTTAGTATAACTAAGTCTGAAACCAATAGGCTTATGCTATTGAAGGACAAGGGTAATTGAAGGAAACAGTGATGAAGTAGGGAATGAGACAGAAATAACCTCAACTGGGAAAAGATGATTCTATTATAGTGGTCTTTATCCAACAACACATTCCTTGTGCTTTTATTTAAGACTGTCACATATCTTTCTCAAACGACTTTCTCCAACTAATGAGTCCAAATCTACATTGGGAATTAAGGCTCCTAGCCACATATTACATTAACACACACACACACGGCATGTTCACAGCACTCTGCTCACTCGTTCCTCTCACCTGTATGTATTCTCAAGTGGACCTTTAAGTGATGTGATGTTCTGAAAGCTTTTCCACAATATGGGCAGTCTTTCAGGGCAGAACCAAGGCTCCTGTCTCTCAGTAAAGCTGGTTGCTGGACTCCTACAGATCTCCCAGCTTCTTCTCCAATGTCTGCAACACAGAAATGTTCTCACATCACTTCAGCACATGTCAGAAGTTGTTCTCGCTAAAACTGCTAACACAACACAAAGTTAAACATGTCAATACTACACCTGTCTATTTCATTCTTTAAATCTGACAGAATGCTGACAATTTCTGTATTTTCTTGTTATTGTCTTAAATTATTTCATCTTTCCTATCATCAATTTAAGCAGCATATGGTACCTTTATATTGAACTGAATTATACAAGAAAAGAAACAGCTGTGTCAGCAGCTGGTTTGATTTCTTCTTTTGCTTAGTTCCTATTAATTTAAAAAAAAAAAAGTTTGAGATTGTTGTTTTGCTGAATCTATTTAATTTATAAGTATTGTGAAAATCTGTATGCTTTAAAGAGGGAAAAAGTTTGCATCAGTATATCAAAACAAGATGATTGCAGTGGCAGGAGTTCCAACAGTGGTGGCAATGACTACAAGGAAGCTAATCAACTTCCCTTTGCAACAGTTCAGCACTGGAGCTACAACACACAGCCTAGTGAGTGATCTAATATTATGGAAAAGACAGTGGAAAAATTGGTCATATGAGGAGAATTCCTTCTTCCTCTCACACGCAGCTCCTGAGTTTCCTCCTTCAGTGTTTACAGCTACACTTATTCTTTGCATCGTAATACAACGGGTGAGACTCCAGAACATCTCTCTCTAGATATAAAGAAACAATCATTCTCAGCTATCTTGCACAGGCTCGTATTATGCAAGCAGGCTAGGAACAAAATAACTTAGAAAAGAATGACATAAAGATTGCATTAATGTAGGGCACTTTAAACAAGTCATTATTCAAACCACACAAGACTCATTTGTACTTAGAGGGACACATAATATTACATACACTTATCAGTTCATAATTTCAGCAAAAAGTACCATGGCAAATGTTGACATCCTGAACCAGATTTATACTCCTGGCATGGCACAGAGGTGCCATACACATGGACACATTGTCAGACCCCTGTGCAAAAGCTGAGCTGTATGGGTTCTCTTGAGGTGGAGAGCATAAAGTGAAAATCTGCATGCAGAGGCTTGATTATTTCAACCATGAACTACTGACTAAAAACGTTCTGCTTTTACCCATTTGACATGTAACTAAAGCTGTCAGGAAACATAGTGCAATTTACACAGCATTGCCTTTTAAATGAAAGTGATAGGACATGAGAAAGACTTAAACATTTTGGCTCAAACAAAAACTATTCACAAAGTAGCAAAGACCCAAATACCCACATCTCTGGAAAAGGTAACACTAACAGGCATTTCATTACTTATTATAAAATGGTTCCTCTAAACTATTTCACTTAAAGCTGAAAGAAGGGCATGATACAGTGATATATACATATGTATGTATATATGCTTATCTTAGTCATGCATGTAATCAAGTTATTCCTAATTTTTAAAAGGTAAAATCTGATAGTTTTCACATCAAATTCTTGTTTAACATTTTCTGATTGTTCTTAAGACTGAAGAGTTGAAGCATAATATTTAAGTTAGAAATCTAGTAACTGTCATTTTGAATTATTCACAAGTTTGTAAAGTAACATAGTGCAGAAGTTTATTGTGTCTTTATGAGTCCAGAAACACACATATAAGTTCTAGTTTATAATTCCAGGCTTCCTAAAGAGTTCAGATTTTCCTTTTTTTTCTCCTCAAAAGTTGCATATAGTAATGTCTCAAGCTGCTTCAGGAAAAAATTAATTCCTGGGTGCAAAAAGATTTTTCTGAAGTGCAAAAACCAGAACACATGATGATAAACTGCAGGTTTTTATTTTGGTTTTCAATAAATACTGTATCAGCATTATAGATAAATATATAGATAAAGCTAACAAGCCACTCAGGAGGAATTTACTGAATAAGCCTACTAGTTATGTTTTGCTATATGTCACTCTAAATGATGGCCTGTTATCCATTTGCCTTTTATCTTTCTATCTAGAATATGTGTGGCCCAATAAAAAAGAATAAATTTGTAAGATAAACAGCTCACTTTGCAGATTTAAGAGTCTAATTTTCACTTTACACAAAATTGAATTTTTTCAAGGCAGTGAGACGATGGAGTTTACTCTAGCACTAATCCCTCTGAAAAAGCAAACTGAAAACAACAATGAAGCAAAGAAAGATGTGGGTGGTCTGAAGAGTTTTCTTTTAGATTCAAGTAGACATACAGTAGATAGCTCTAAAGGCTTTGCTCCAATAGGGGCCTTACCTTGAAGAATTTTTCTTCCCACAGTGAAAGCATTCCTAAGACTTTAAAGCTGGGCGGGGGGTTTTCTTTTGAATTCCTCAGTCTACAAAGCCCACCGAAACGCTGGAGGCCATCGCTACCTGAATGAGCTGCTTTACATCTAAGTTCTTTTATTTCAAACAATGAAAAGATACATTCAAGGCTGCCGACTCTCCCCATCAAATGCTACCCCAAGATTCTTACTCGGGCCCCATTTTGGTAAAATTTACCTATTGTCAAGGCACTTAAGTTTAAAATGCACTTAAGTCTCACTGACTGCTACAACAGGGGTATTTATACTGGGTCTCTTAAATCAAAAGGGAAAACAAAGGAGGAAAAAAGTGACACAGAAAAAGAACAGATAAGCAAGGGAAAAGTTAATAAGCAAACTGGTGTACAGAGACTTTGCCAACAGCAGTGTATGTGGGGAATGAAAAATCTTCAGCTCTACCAGGAGTTGCTTATTCTAACACCACTGATGTCCCCCTTCTCCTACTACTGAGACCCCTTCCTAAGTAGAAACTGTTAGTTCTGTTTCTGTGCAAAACTGTAATAATGTTTAGAGACCTGCAGAACTAGGATTAGCCCCAGCAAATTAATTTAATTTATGATTTACTCAGGATTTGAGCTATGGCTTTTGGGCCGCTCAATTCTGAGGATAAAAGATCAGGAAGGAAGGAGAGAAGTTAGTTATCTTACAGCCATTGTGGTTCACTGAGTTATGTGGTCTACATGATATGCACTACATGCATGTGAGATTAGACTGCTTTTTCTTACTATCTACTTCCATTATAGGCAGGTCTGCATCTTGAATGTCTTCCTGCCCATCCCTATCTTTCCTGATTTGAGTGCAGGAAATAACAGAACACAGTATAAAATATTGTATAGATGTATATACTAGATGTAAGGCTTCCAAGCTTTGTCCCTGGATTTACTTCAGCCGAGCTGTCCTGTCACGTTCTCATGGGACAACTGGAAGTAAACAAAGTTCACTTGAGGATCCATATCAGAGGGTGGTGATTAGCTGCATAACCAAAGAGCCAATTTGGCCAAATGTGAGCAAATATATTCACCACATAGACTGTAATTGAAAATAAGCAATCCACAAGATCAGTATTTGGAGGCCTAGCCCTTCTTCAGGCAAATGCTTGCTTCTCAGGAGAGGAGGGACAAAAAGCCAGAAATAATACTGAAGTAGCTGGAAAAGAAATTTTCCCGCCAGATAATCCAAATAAACAATTTTGAGCCAGAAGCAGTTTAAAAGAGAGAAGCAAAGCAGCGAATCCTTATTTACATCAGGTACCTTAGTAGGTATCCAAAATGGTCTACCCAGAAATGAGCTATTGCCATGTCTAGTAGTGCCCTCGGCACACAGATGAAGATGCCACAGAGGCACAATGCCAAATTCAGTGGCTGTCTCAAGAAAAGAGAAGACAAACTTAGGTGGATAGTGAATGTGTGTACTCAAAGCAAAAGGTACCTAGCCGATCACAAGAGGAGAAAAAGAAAAAGAATTATTTGAAAATTCCATAGATGTTCTATACCACTGGTCTACCTGTCTGGGATGAGTCTATAAACATGATTAGAAAAAAACATTCTAAAAAGAAACCTGTTTTCAGTTGTTTAGGTAGCAGCACTGGCTTCAGTCATGATAGCAGCCAAACTTTCAAAGGAGCATCTACATGCATGTTCCATAAATTTTACCAGAGTATTTATTTGCTGCGTGTATGTGAAAGTGCAGCAATCCACAAAGAGGTACTTTCATGTTCAAAGGAGCTAATTGCAGTCCTCATGCAGACTAAATTATCAATGCTGTCAGTTGGAATTCGTTGACACAAGGATTGCCAAATTAGCCAAAAACCAGGCAGTCACATGGAAAAGGTAATCAACTCACAGAATAGGTAATCACACTTATAAGTATGTGTTTGCACTTGCACATTTTTCAGACATTTTTAAAGAATCCTTTGAAAATATGGCCAAAAGTCTGTAAAGCTGCACATAATCCCAGGTTTTCATATCTTTCTGAAATTCAAAATTTTTGTAGTTCTTTAGAACTGCCTGCAATTGCTAAACAAAACATGGTGCAACGAGAAGTGGTAGTGACCACATTTATTTTTTCATGATCTATAAACCACCCTGATTAGCCCATTTTGTGGCAGGAAAAATTGTATCCTGAATCTAATCTCAAGAAAGGTGTTAGAGGATATTCAATGTGTTAATCCTGTCACTGCTGCCACCTTTATGCAAGTGTGCCTGGGCTTGACCACCTCATTCCCTGGGAAGCAGTACAGGATATGCAAAGCTTCTGGGAAAACATGCTTTACTTTTCTTGCGTGTTCCCTAGAAAAAGCTTTAATAATACTGAAAATAGCAGAAAATAGCAATATAATTAGGGATATAATTAACCCTATTTTTCTAGCTACCTGAAGGAGCTTCAATTACTATGCTTTGATGTAAATGAGAACAGAATCTGGCCCAGTGCTCATAATTTGAAATTAGAATCCTATTAGCAGATGTCACTACACTTTTTTGCTAGTGAAGTTCATGGCTTCAAATGAAAGAGACTAATATGACTAAATATTACAGTTATATTTTAGGCCTCCGGAAAGAGTTACTAATGTCTTAGGTCAGGAGCAACTTGCTGTCTCTATTGTTCCATCAAGGATTTAGGTTTTATAATGGCCATATATGGGAATCTTACACTCTTACTATGGATTGGCAGGGAATTTGTTTAAACAGAGAGCTATTTTAGAAGAGAATTGGAAAGGAGGCCTAACAGTGACAAAACAGCATTCACATTGTTTGTATTATTAGAAATAAAGATTATACTGAAGGTTCCACTGGTAAATAAAAAGATACCACTTCTGACATCAGGCTTCCCACTTAGCACTCTGAACCAAGTAAAAGCGCAAACTGTCCAGCCTCTGCTACTGATCACTGGATCAGCAGATTTTAATTCAAATACAAGCTAAATTAAACAGAACTAAAATTCTCATAATCACTTATATAAGGTAAGACTTGCAACATTTATAAGTGCGCAAATGACAGTCATAGCCAATACCTTGGGCTTCAAGGGAGCTATTTAGGCATTATTTGAAGCACAAGAGAAAGGGAGCCAAAATACTCTAAGCAATTTCTTCGTAAGTGGTGGCTGGGCATGGGGTGGGGGGCAGAACATTTGAAAGGTAAAAGTGAGATGACTCATGGGTTGTGATAAAGGCAGTTTAATAGGTAAGCAAAAGCTACAC
>WYDI02002348.1:0-19923 GCA_009867235.2 Psittacus erithacus
CTGCTCTAGTGGAAGGGGTCCCTGCCCGTGGCAGGGGTTGGAGCTGGAGGAGCTTTAAGCTCCCTTCCAACCCAAACTGTTCTGTGATTCTGTGATTTATCTTTGCAGAATAAAGCATGAAAACATCGTGACTTTGGAAGATATTTATGAGAGCACAACCCACTTCTACCTGGTCATGCAGCTGTAAGTATCAGCAGAGCCATTTCTCTGAGGGCCACAGAGGAAGAAGAGTGGCAGGACGAGGATGATGTACCCTATTGCACCAGCTACACACTGGAGTCCCTCCCATGTAAAAGCTGCATGACCAAACACCCCTCACTAAGGAGGCGAGAGCCGCATGGGTTGAACTAACCAGGACCTCAGCCCATGCTGGTTTTAGCAGCAAGTTTCTAAACCAAGATTAGGATCTATTTATGCAAATTAATTCAGCACAGTTTAGCAGGGCAGAGACAGAAGCATTTCTAATTAAAGCTGTGCCACGCAGGGTTTCTAGAAACGAAAATGGGCAACATGTCAGCTGCAGAGAAAGCAGCTCGCTGTGGGCATCAGCTCCAAGCACCAGGCTGCTACTGCTAACTTGCAAATTTAGCTAAAGGAAGCAATCACACAAAAAAACCCCACGTCTCTGCTTGTGTAGCAGAGCCTGGAGGCTCTGCTGGATGCCTGCAGCTCAGACCTGCTGGGATTTGCCTTGTAAATTACCCAGATTCCCTGGGCTTCCCACTAATGCTTACTGGTACCCTGAAATTGCATTCAAGAGCATCCGTCAGCCTCACAGAAAACTGCTGTTCAAGGAATGATTCTGCTGTAGGTAGAGTTGTAAAAGGAGCAGAAAGTTGGCTTGCCCAACACAACAGCACGATGAGCTCTGTTTCATTATCTTTTCAGCCTTTTTCTCTCTGAACTACCATTCCCACAGGGTATCTGGGGGAGAGCTGTTTGACCGCATTTTGGAACGAGGAGTTTACACCGAGAAAGACGCAAGTGTGGTGATCCACCAGGTCCTGACAGCCGTGAAGTACCTCCATGAGAATGGGATAGTTCACCGGGACCTGAAGGTGAGACCGTCCCTCAGCAACAGCAGCACCCCAGGGAGCTGATGTGACTCGAGCTTCACTACCTCTGCCCTTGGCTTTCCCATTTTCTACCACACATTTCAACCTCTAAGCACTCTGTGTTCACAGCCTGAAAACCTTCTTTACCTTACTCCCGAAGAGAACTCCAAAATCATGATCACGGACTTTGGCTTGTCTAAAATGGAACAGAACGGCATCATGTCCACTGCCTGTGGGACTCCGGGATATGTTGGTAAGCCAGGGATCAGGAATGGGACTGTGCTGGTGGACTGTCTGGAAAAAAGGGTTGTGCATGTGCAGTGCATTGCCTAGCAGAAAGGAAAAAACCATGTAATTATTAACAACAGCGTGTTATTCGCAGATGCAGTGCGTGGACCACACAAAAACTGGGTTACAAATGAGTGTAGAGACTGAAAAAGCTCAAATTGTTCACAAGTGCAAAGAAAAGGATAATGCTCAGAGCAATATATTGCTGCATGAGTCATGTATTTAGCGCAAAAACACAAAAATCATTTTAACACGATGGGATTTTGTGTAATGTCCACCAGACTGGGTCCACAGCTCACTGGTTAAAACTGAGGATGCAGGCAGAAACTGTCTGTGGTTCTTCTATTCAATGACAAAATCCAGCTGGGGAATGGGGCTGTTACTGGCTCATTCTCTGGCACCTCAGAGGCCAAGTGTCCAAGAAACTACTGATTTTCCCTGTACTGGGTAATGTATTATTGCTTAGAATTGTCATTTGGTTTTGCTGTTCTGCAGCCCCTGAAGTCCTTGCCCAGAAGCCATACAGCAAAGCCGTAGACTGCTGGTCCATCGGAGTCATTACCTATATCCTGTGAGTAAGAGCAAACAGCATCCTGCTTATTTCCCCACTCCTCCATCGCTTCATACACCTCTGCAGAGCAGCACTGCCAGCGGAGGCGAGACGGGACCTCCCATTTTGCTGCGGGAATTCAGCAGCGCTGTATTCTTCCTCTGCACAGATTCACTAGACCATACAAATTAAAGGGATGTGGGGAATCAAGTACTGGAGTGGAGATGAAAGGAATCACATTTTCTCTATTATGTGCCTCATGCTTTGTTCTTTGGGGTTTTTTTCCAGTTGCCTACAAATATCATTCAATCTTCCCTGGTACTTTTTGTTTCATTTCCTCCCACACCATGCAGCTATGTACCAGCTGTGGCCTTGTCCTTTTGCTGCTGCAGTTAAGTTTTTAACTCTTTTCTGCAGCTTTACCAATGCATTTAGATGTGAGGGACAGATGGATGGATAGAGCAGCCTCCTCTGTTACTCACTTGTGTTGTCTGCTGGGCTGCTGTGGATGCCAGCACTGAAGGACCACTGGCTTTCTGCTCTGTTCCAGGCTGTGTGGGTATCCTCCTTTCTACGAAGAGACTGAATCCAAACTGTTTGAGAAGATTAAGGAAGGCTACTATGAGTTTGAGTCTCCGTTTTGGGATGATATCTCCGCATCAGGTAGAGCTGCAACCCACAGCCCTGTGACCTCTGACTTCCCTGGCAGGGACAGGAAAGGAAAGGATGAAATCTTGAACTGATTCACTCACACAGCAGCAAACCCCCACATGTGGGAAGTGATTGCAGAGGCTTCCACCACCACAGGAGTGATGACAGCAAAGCCAGGCTGCACTGGCAGAGTTTGGGGTGCTTTGTATCCTTCCTGCAACGCAGAGGCTGAAGCCTCTGATAGTGTAGCCCTGAGTTTCACAAATGACTACTGAGCTCAGAGTGGCCTTAGCTTTCCCTTGGAAATAGGGGAATTCCAGGTTTCTCACCTTGCTTTTCTGTTTGTTTGGGGTTTCTCTTCTTTGCCCCTTTCCTTTTCACCCCATCGAGTCACACTTCCTTACAGCAACACAATGAGCCACCTCAGGCACTGCTGCACCCTCCCACCAGACTCACCTGCTCATGTAGCTCACCTGCGCAGAGTTTACTGAAACCAGCATCTTGGCAGCGTGTTTTGAACATCAGTCTTTGAGATAGACAAACAAAAGCAGCAGGAGGTTTGTTAGGACTTAAGGACAACCACCACAATCCTCCTTGCAAAATAAGGGAATAAAAACAAGGGAGGGATGTAAGGGCTCTGTAAGGCAACTTCTAAATCTGCTCGGTTTGCACTTCCTTATGGTTTTCTGAGGGTTTTTTTAAGTGAACAATTCAACTCAATGCAGTTAAGTGTGAAGTTTGGTGCATCCCCAGTTAACGTTTTTTCATCTGGAGCCTTTCAGTACAAATATCTCCCTTTCATGGCATAATGAAGCAGTGCAACACCTTTTTGAGGCTGACCTTTGTGATGTTTACCCACTACCCTTTGCCATGTCCTGTTAGGCTCATATCTTGGAACAAGCAGAAAATAACCTTCTTCTCTGTGCTTCTGTCTCCTCCCCTCCCACCCAGCCAAGGATTTCATCAGACATTTACTGGAGAAGAACCCAAGCACAAGGTTTACCTGTGAGGAAGCCCTGCAGCACCCATGGTGAGAGCACCAGGGCCCCGGCAGTAGCTGGTGGCCATGGGGATTCACCAGCCTCCACGTCTGGCTCCACGTGCTCAGTGATAGCTGGGAACAGGGGTGTCTCCTCAGCCCCCGTTATTAACGTCACCGCCTGGCCCTGGGTGTTTCTTTCTTGTGTGCTTAGAAAGAAAGTGATGAATAATTAAAGATGCAATTTGTGCATATTTGCCTCCATAAACAGAGGCAACGAAGAAATCCCACCCTGAGCTTTCCCAAGCTTTGAAGTGTGTGTTTGCGTTACATTTTGTTGCTGTTTTTCCTTGGGGTTTAATTATTGCTGATTGAACGTACAAAGCAGTTAGTTGCCTCCGGAATGTGGAATGCCTTACAAATGCCATCTGCCTACGAGCCCATTTTCTTCTCTCCCCATCTGCAGGATTAATGGAAATACAGCCCTCCACCGTGATATATACCCATCTGTCAGTGCTCAGATCCAGAAAAACTTTGCAAAGAGCAAATGGAGGGTAAGTCATTCACTGGTGGAAGCCCAGAGCCATTTCACTAACAAATGCCAGTTGCTGCCATCTAGCAACAAGCCAGGCTTCAGCTGGGTGGGGAAGCACCCAAAAGCTGAGATCCTGCAAAGGCTGCCTGAAAACTGGATGCGGTTCCTGTTTACAGTATGTTGGGACTCAGATTCCCCCCTGCAATGTGCACTGGTAGGTTCAGCACAAACACTGCACTACAGCGGCCTCGCAGGGAAGGGGGAAAGGGAGTGAAATGAGTGCTCCATCAGCAGATCTTCTGAGGAGCTTAATTCAGCTTTTCCTCCTTTCAGCCTTGAAGATAAATTGGTGCTTCATTTACATCACGATTTTGAGTAAGAATTTAGGTGGAGAAAGGAATGCCAAAGGAACCGTGTGTGTGACAGCGTTTTAAGTGCATTCAGAATTCAGTGCCAGCCTCTGTTTCATAGTGTGGTTAATTTACCCCTGAGTTCATAGAATGATTTGGGTTGGAAAGGACCTTAAGCTCATCCACTTCCAGTTCCAACCCCTGCCATGGGCAGGGACACCTTCCACTAGAGCAGCTTGCTCCAAGCTCCATCCAACCTGGCCTTGAACGCTGCCAATTTTCTGCATGATTTCTACATGAAATCTGTATTTTCCTACGTGATTTCCTCAGGTAGAAGTGGTTGTCATCTCCAGAAACATCAGCAGTTTGCACTCAATGGAAACCACAGTGTTTATGCCAGGAACGAGCACTTTCCACTTTCCACACACTGGGCAAACAGTCATCTCAGGGGGACATTCCCTTTGTCCTACAGCACCCACCAGGCCCGGCATGGAATCATGGAATAAACCAGGTTGGAAAAGACCTTTAAGATCATTGAGCCCAACCACTATCCATCTGTCAAGCCCACCACTAAGCCATGACACTGAGGGCAAACTGATCTCCCCTCATAGCTGCTCCTAATGATCTCCAGTCACAGCCGCCCCTCACAGTGGCCCCACACTATACAGCTGCTGCCTTCACCCCTCAGGGCCACCCCTCATCTCCCCTCAAGGTGTCCCCTCATGGCCACCCCTCTCACCAGGTGCTCACCGTGGGCTTTTGTCTTCTCCCCCAGCAAGCCTTCAACGCCGCAGCCGTTGTGCACCACATGAGGAAGCTCCACATGAACGTTCATGCAGCGGCCGAAAGCCCCCTCCCTGATTCACGAGCCTCAGAGGCATCCAGACCCAGCACGCCCATGGCAGCCACCCAGCCAGTGGCACCAGACGAAGACAATGACACGTCAGTGCCTCCGGTCCCCACTCAGGGCTGTCCAAACCCTCCCGCTCAGCTGGAGCAAGACCCAAGAATGAGAGAGGAAAAGCTGCAAAGCCACTTGAAGAACGGAGCCACCATCCAGCCCACCGGCAGCAGCCCGGTCCTGCCGGATAACCACAGCCCACCAAGCAGAACTTCTTGTGGCTGCGGTCCCGCCTGCATGGGGCACGAGAAAATGAAGACTTCTTTCTGCTCCGAGACAGTGCTGCTTAAGAAGTCTGCAAGATCCCAGTAGGTATCCAAGCCATTGGCCATAACTTCCAACAAAGTACATGGCAATAACCAGCTCTGGAAGCAGTTGCCTGGCATATAAAGCTGCCAGCCCAGGTGGAGATAGAGAGGAGGGAGGAATAGGGACAGGGACAGAAGCACACGCTTTGATGGCTGCGTAGCAGTACCCAGCCAAGTGTTTCTGTGCTTGCAGGACTGCCTGGGCTGTGTGGCAGAGCCTGCAGCAAGCTGAGGGCTCTGCTGCCACACTCCATTGGCTGGAGCACATTTGCTTTCCAGAAACCAGGATTGTCTGTGGTTGTAGCTGCTGATGCCAATTACTCAGCTGGTGCTGAGTGACAGGCTTGGCTTCCAGCAGCTGATGTCCTTTACATTAAAACCACAATTTCCATTCACCTGCAGAATGATCTTAAATATTGCTGTTTCTCTTTTTTTCCTCTTTCTCTTCCAACTCTTCCATTCCCAACCAGTCATTTCAAATCAGAAGTCCTCGTTCCAATGAAAACCAGTAAACACTCTTCTCACTGTGGCACTGGGCAAACTGGAGTTTGTCTGATCATGTGATGAGGAGGCAGGCACCAGGCTCCCCACATCACCAGCGGTAAGTGCCCAGCATCCAATCACCTCTGCTTTCATTAATTCCATTATGGCATAGAAAAGGGAAAGGCACAAATAGCTGAGGGAGTGTACATTAAATACATCGACTCGAAGGTTTTTTGCAACAGAAAAGCCTTAACTAAACCATCTTTCAAGGAAGAAATCATCTTTAAGCTTCCATTAAGGCCAGTCCAGTGACTCTGAATCCAACTTTTATATCACAACAAGGCTGCTCAAGACACATGTGAACGGAAGCCAGGCATAGACCTGTTATATGGCATGCATGTTATATTGGCTTAATTCTGGCCTAGCTAAATTGTTATGATTGGTACCACATTGTATATGAGCAGTAAGAAGTATTGCTGTTAGATCCTGCAATAAAGAAGGTTCCTCAAAGGGGAGCATATGCTAGCATAGTTCTCTGCAAAGCTACATAAAGTGAGCTACCTCCTGTCATCTTTGATGACACTCTCTGCTGATGAGATTGTATGAACAGGACTGTAATATACAAAGGATTAATAGAAGAGACAAATGCAAGTAAGATCTACTACAGGCTGCAGAAAGGTCCATTCCAAAGATCAGTCATCTAATTCCCCTTTATAACTAAGGCACACAAAAGGGATCTAAGCTGTTCCTAACCCCCATGCTACTGCTTATTAACAGAGCCCATTTTGAAGGTAGCAGCCTAGTGAAACAAAGCTCAATCCTCAGCTGAAATCCTCTCTCCTGCAGAAACAGAAGGGCTGTTTTACTCTTTTCTGCACTTCAAAGCCAGACATCAACAGTGCAAGCAAGAAAGGAGGCAGTGTCCCACCAGGAAGCAGCATCTCAGAGAGCAGCGGCCAACTGGTGATGAGCAGCACATTAATCCCAGGAATCCATCAGTGCAGTGACCTCGGGATGTTTATGGATCATTAAAGCTGGGAGAAGGCAAGGGAAAGTCTGAGGCTACTGCTAGCATATTCAGTGTATAGTATCCATACGACATCGCTCAGTGCTATAAGCTTTTGTTTTCGGTATACTATTTAGTTGTCCAACGCATAATAAGTGCACTGCACAGTGTAAATCCTATCAACTGAAGCCATGCAGAGTTTTACTCAGTGGCAGGTCATTTTTACAACCTTCACCCTACCCACATCTTGGACTTTGGATAGCCCCAGGCTTTGGCACTCAGAAGCTCGGTATCCATGAGCTGCCCGGGCTACACAGTTCTCACTTCAGCTACAAAAGGAGAGCTACAACCTGCTAGCAATCTCCATATGTCTGATAATAATCACAGAAAGGTTCAAGTTCCCTGCTTCCAAGTCTGTAATTGCACAATAAATACTTGCTTAATAAAGCTGAGTTTTGTTTTGTAAAGCGCCTCTTGGTTATTTATAGAAATCTGATGTGGGAACGATCTACTAAGCCCCTTCTAAAGCATTCCCTGTGCACCTGCAGACCTGCTCCCTCTGCTATTTTCTGGCACAGTATTATGTGGCAACTAAGCAGATTGTGGCAGAAAGTCAAACAAGACATTTGCCTTCACCTTTGAGTAGGAGACTGCTTTTCTCTTATTTGGATAACTATAGGTATGTTGTAATTATGCTGCAGATAAAATACTCCATTTCTGTGATGTGATTATTTGAAGAAAGATCTAGGAGGGAAGTACTGAAGCCATGGCAAGTTTTAAGGATTAACTGCAGGATAGATGAGATGTTTCTGAAAACGCCACATGAGGATTTTAATTTGAGCAACCAAATTCAGCTGAAAGAGTTTGAATTGGCTAAAACAAGCAAAAGAAACGTAAATTTCTTGGTTTATAAACCCCTCTGGAAATAACAACTCCGGGGATGTTTTATTTGCCACAGAAGATCGATGTCTTTCCCCCTTCTCCATCAGCCAGCAGGAAGCTCCAGCCAGTCCAACCAAGGTTAACCCTCTCCATGGGGCTGCTCCTTTGGCTCAGTGCAGCTATTTTCCAGAGGTCCAGAAACTCAGTTTGCTAAAAATAGAGATGCTGGGAGAACATGAGAACTCCAGCTGGAAAATGGGAATAAATACACCAGTCAGTGTCTGCAGAGAAGGGAGACAGCGTCACAGGAGCACAGGCAGCTCGATCAGGAGCAGCTCTCATAGTATGCAACTTGCTTGTTGATGGCATCCCGGATCCTTCCGACCCGCTCCTCCAGGCCCGACAGCCTGGCCGACTTGGACATCAAAGCCTTGTTGCTTTCCTGAATTTCCATCTCTAAAGCTGAGGAGAAAGGGCAGGAAGGTGGTGATGGACAGGAGGAAGGCATCACAGCCATTGCCCTTCACATCAGGTTGGACGGAGCCTCCACCTCCCTCCAGCATAGCTCTGGTGGGTGAGAAAAATGAACATCCTGCCTCCCCCTTGCTCCCCAGACTGCTCCAAACACTCATTAGTCAAAAGCCCTTCCCCAGTATATAAGACTTGTATATAGAGTTCACAAAGAGTCTTACTTTCCATCCTGAGCATCATGGCCATCGTTTCCTCAAACAGAGCTTGTGCCTCCAGGTCTACGCTTTGCACCCTGCTGCCCTGCTCTCCCAGTGCTGGGCTCTGCTCCATCCTTCCCTTCAGCTCAGTGTACATTTGTTTCACTTGTTCAAAAGCCTGTGAAAAGCAAATAAGCAGCGCAGGTAGGATAAAGGAAATAGCCTTGGGGGAAGGGGATTTTCTAATGTTGAATCCATTTTAAATATTAAATGGATGCTGTGCTACAGCTCTGTCATTACCTTATGCAAATGCATAAGTTTGTGATGCCCTCACAAAGGTGCTGACTGGGCTACCCTGCCTCAAGCAGGAGATACAGCAGCAACAAATTTCCAGCAAAGGGCATTAGGATTGAGAGAGGTCCTGGAAAGGTGCAGCAGTGGGATACTGCATCAGATTCATTAGAAGTGACACAACAACGTGCAAGCCACGGCTTGAACAGGGGAGCCTCCTCACCTTACCTAACAACGTGCCAGGACACAGCTGGCTTTGCTATCTGGCGACAGCGGGGGGAGACGAGCACATCCGTGCCCACCCTGCCCCAGCATGGTACCTGCTGTGCGGTCCTGGCCTGCTCGCCCGCCTCCATGGCCGTGCCCCGCGCGTCCGTGGCCCGCAGGCGGTTCTGGTCCGCGCCGCTCTGCAGCTGCAACAGCCTCTGCATCAGCCCATCCAGCTGCCCCGCCACCGCCTTCACGTGCTTCTCGGCCGGACCCAGAACAGCCTTGATCTAGAAGCAGAGAGCTCCACCTCAGGAAGGAAACCACATCCAAAAACCCGCTCCTGATGTTTTTTCCCCCTCTGTGCAGTGACACTTCCCAATGGATGCATCGCAGAAGTTGAGCAATGTGCTCTAGTGGAAGGTGCCCCTGCCCGTGGCAGGGGGATGGAAGTGGGTGAGCTTTAAGGTACCTTCCAACCCAAAGCAGTCTGGGATTCTATGATTCTAAGTGGGATTTCAGCAGGGAGTGGGGACTGCTTCCTGTGCAGCTGAGCACAGGGCTCATCTCAGCAGGGACCGTGACTGGAATTCGAGGAAGCACACAAGCGAGACACATCAGAAAGAAGAGACTTTTACAGCAAAACCTTCACCAGACCCCATTTCCCAGCTACGCTGCTGCAGGACTCTACCAAGTGGGGAAGTTTCAACGGAGCAGTGAGCAGGGCACAGTATCCTTACTGGGAAGTCACTGTGCATCACTTACCTCATTAACACGCTCCTGGATGAACTGAAGGGAAGAGCCAGAGCCCCTGATAGCACCCTGGGCCTCCAGAAGCACTGTGTTTGCCCGCTGCAGGTTCCCAACCACCTCTCCCACATTGCCCTCCACAGCATTTGCCCGGTTCCTGAGGAAATGTGGGAAAAAGCCAGGAGTGAGTGTAGACAACTGCATGGACTGGAAGTCAAGGTTGCAGAGGCAAAATAAGGAAGCTTGAGAAGCAAGATAGGATTGCTACCAAGAAGATTGCAACCTCCCTACCCCAAAAGCCACAAACCCACACATCTGGAGACACTGCACTCTGTCTGGAGAGAAGTGCTAGTTCCATTTCATACCCCCAAAGAAGAGACAAACTGAGAAGGGGAGAGAAACACCTTCCTTTAAATGAGTTAGAAAGCTTTGTTTTGTAAGTGGTGCAGGAAAAAGTATCCAAGGGAAAGCAACAACCACTGAACCAGTTTCAAGGAATGCTTTCCTGCTTGCAGTGGGATTATACAGGCCAGGTGATGGAGCTTGTCTCATCACCTCCTGCAGGTTAAGCAGGTGTCTGACACTACCAAGGAGTTTACATACTTATCTCGCTAACCTTCTTGCTGGGATATTGCTGCAAGTCAACATGTGACAAAGTAGATGCTCCAAATTTACAAGGACACACTGTAATTACTTTTTAAGGGAGCACAGGATAATCCTCCCAACTTTCACCCAGAAAACAAATAGTCCATTTAATCTCCTCATGCTCTCTTGTGCAATTAGGATGTAGGTCACCAATATCAAGTTATGCCAGGGCAAACCTGTCATCTTCCATCACAGGGACTCAAGAGATAGAGAAAAGCCTCCCCTATTTTTGGTAAAGATCTTCTTGTTCTATATCTGTAACAGGATCTGTTCTTGGCAGGCAGAGTTTTTGTTTGTATTGGGTGTTTGTAGAGATTGCAGATTCGTTCTTTTAGGTACTGTATGGACATAGAAGACCCTGGCCTAAAACTTCACATTGTGCAAGTGAGCACAGCTCCAGCTGAGCTGAGTTTCAACCCAACTGAGAACTACCACGTTCACTCCAGCTGAGTGACCTTGGCTGCCAAAAAGCCCTTGAACCCCAACCGACCTGGCTTGTTCTGCCTCCTGCTGAAGCTGCTTGGCCTTTGCAATGTCCTCAGCCGTCTGGGCGAGGACACTCTCCGGGCACGACAGCTTAGTCGCCAACTTTTGGATCTCGGTCATTTTCCTCAGGACTGCGGCAGCATCCGTGGGGAGACGCAGGGAAAGCACAGAGTCGCTGACTTCCTGGAGAGTGGCAGGGTCCGTGTCCCTGTCTGCAGAGCAACAGACAGCATCAGGAATGGAGAGGGGAAAGGCGGGAGTGCAGATGCAAGGGAGGATCAGACACACATCCAGTCACGCATGCTGTCATACACGCAGTCTGTGCATTTCAGAATCCCCCTGAATTAACCTCCTTGAGTTCAGTGCACCTCTCATTCACATCAGCAAAAAGGCCTGAAATGATACCTTTAATTTAGCAATAAGAACTCCGTGGCTAAGCCCAGCACGGACCTCACTGGGCAGAAGAGGTTGTGTTTCAAGACAAACCTTTTTTTTATCTCACAAATAACAGTTAATAAATCTGAGGAATCAGAAGCAGGCAGAGCCCAAGGGACATTAGTCCAGCGATTAGCTCAGAAACATCTTCTCTCATCATTAACACCAGGCAGCACCAAATGACCTGATTTTCTTATTTGGGTAATGCTCATGAGGCTCATTATGTTATTACAATCTGTGAACAATAAGTCATCCCCTTGGATTACAGGACTGCTTAATAGTCTGCTCCAGAGAAAAGCTTCTGTTTATCTCTGGTCAGTGAGCGTGGCCAGAAAACACTGGGTCAATGGTCTGCATCAGGTCAATGCCAACTGCAGATCCACAGGGACCAGCAGCCGTGGGGATGGGCTTGTCTTCAAGCCCCCAGGGATGGCACAAGGCACTGCAGCTAAGAGCAGGACATCAAGCAAGCTGGTGTCCATGCTACAGGCAAAAGACTGCTTCCTCCACAGCATCCCACTTCTGTTGATTCAGTTGCATTCATGAGCAACCACTGACAAACACAGACTTGGGTACTGCTGAAATCCCTCCTCTGTTTTCCTGCCCTTCCTTGCTGCCTCAGAGGATGTGCATTGCCTTTGCTATGTAAATACCCATGTGCAGACGAAGTGGATAACGGAGAGCTTAACTGGGGTGAGCTATAAGTAGAGGTTTCCCTGCACAGACCTGCATGCACGTACTTCACAGCTTGCAGAGTGCTACCTGACAAGAAGTTTCGAACTTGCTGGATGAACTGCTGGATGCGCCGCACATCTCCTTCTATCTGGGTCCGTGTTACACTCAACTGGTCCACGAGCCTCCGAGTGTTGCTTTGAATCTGCTTTGCTGATGTCTCTGTTGTTTTAATCTGCAAACAACAATATCCTGATGGAACCGTTTCTTCTTGATCTGGAATCCCAGCAGCCCTACTTCAACTCTGAGTGAGCAGGACAAGGCACTCTGGAATTATGCTATTGCTCATTTTTAATATGCCACTGCTATAAAGGATTGTAAATGTTGAGGACTGAGGGTTGGATTTGCAAAGGAAGCTCTCAAAGAGGGACGGTAAAACACATTTGAAATGGATTTTGAATCACTCTGAAAACTCACTTTATCTTTGCAAGCACCCAAGAGGCCATAGAAAGAATCTGCAACAGCACTAATGCACGTACTTTAGTATCCTACATCAAATGTTAGTGCAGATACACCTGAGGAAACGGAGAGGTTTCCATATCCCCAGCCCTTCTGACACATGAATCCCGAAGCAGGAGAACAGGCTTCCTGGTGACATTTCCAGAGCCGCTCACATGCCTTTAACTCCATGGCTCCTGTGCTGGGAGGAGGCAGGACCCATGCACACAGCAGGGAGTCTCCCGTCCAGAAATTCCTGGATTTCTGAAGCTGCTCAAACAGCCAAGTCTCAAACAGAGACTGAGGTGGGGTACTGATCACAGCTCATCCTCCACTGCCCCCCCAGCCTCTGCTTTGACACCAAGGGGTGGACTGTGGGGCTTGGCCATGGACTCGCGCTCACCAACTGTGCTGTTTCCCGGAGCCGGGCGCTCACGCTGCGGAATTCCCTCGCGGCTTCCCCAGCAGTGGCCAGGGCCCCCCTGGACAGTGGGAAGATGCCATGGCAGGGGCCGGCCCCGCAGGCACTGCTGTTGTCCCGTGGGCACAGCAGCCCCTCACACCGGGCAGGAGTGCAGGTCTCCACTCGGAAGCCACCACAGATCTGCAGAGGAAGAGAGCGATGGGGTAGTGAGGATGCTCACCTCGCTGGGGAGACCATGCTACCCATGGGGAGGCAAACCAGCACATCACAGCATCCTCTCACCACGGGAGCTGGGGAGCTTGCTGTGCTTGTGCTGCAGGAGCTCTGCAAGGGAACAAGGATGGAGCCAGCCCTTCCCAGTGCGGTGATGGCTATCCCAAATAGGCACAGCCTGAATGACTGGAGCCTATGACATAGCAGCCAGAGCTATGCACGTGCACTACAGCAGTGCTGAATGCCCACCTCTGAGACAGCAACACAGGGTCAGCATCTCCTCACCACCTCAAGCTGGAGCATAAACATGAGCAAAGCAGGAGCTGAACCACAGTGGCTCATGAAGAGTAACAGCGCATCAACATGGAACAAACATTTACTGCAGGAGAGCAACTCTTCCCCTCATGGCAGGAAAGCCCCATCCAACCTGTGCAGTTTGCTTTGGGAGAGATAATGGGATGAGACGACCCTGTCCTCCTGCCTGGACATCAGTGGTTTTAATTGCACAGCCACCAAAGGGTGCATTGCAGCAGGGGCACATGCAAACCCAGAGCCAGTGCAAGCACTAGTACAGGTTGGTCGCTTGGGAACCTGCCGGTGCCCTGAAAAGCAGAGAGGGGAGGTTGGTGGTCTCCACAGCAACCGTGCATTAGGAGACACTGAAATGGATCTCCATGGCAATAACAAAACAGCAAAGAAGAAATGTAAGAAATCTCATCCAGAAATTAAGTGGGACTTTGAGATGCAAGAACTGACACGTGAGAGAGCCCTTGGAGGAAGAAGTGCGTGCCTGGGAGGGAGTGCTGGGCACTGCTTTGGTATCAGTGATCTGAGGCAAGGGATGCTCAGACAATTCATAGATTCCCAGACTGGTTTGGGTTGAAGGGACCTTAAAGCTCATCCAGTTGAAATACCCTGCCACGGGCAAGGACACCTTCCACTAGAGCAGCTTGCTCCAAGAACACTGCCAGGGATGGGGCAGCCACGGCTTCTCTGGGCACCCTGTGCCAGCGCCTCAGCACCCTCACAGGGAAGAGCTTCTGCCTAAGAGCTCATCTCAATTTCCTTTAAATCTCCCCTGAATTCTCCACTGATGTCCCAAAACAGCAAGTTGCTTGGATGCCATTTATGAGCCTCTGGACAGAGACTTTGTCCTGCCATGCTGGACTGTCTGGGGCAAGATACCAGACTGCAGGATGAGAATTCTGCCTCCTGAGCACTATAGGGCCCCGTTGAAAACAAGCTACTCGCAGTGGGGAAGTCAGCAAACCACTCTGTGTGTTCACCTTGTTTATGACAGGGGTCAGGTTGGGAGATGAGGCTATCTCGCCCTTCAGGGTCAGCAGCTTGGCGGTGGTCTCTGCCAGCCCCCCCTCCAGCCCTGTGGCGCTCCGACGGCTCTCCCGGGACTCAGCCAGCAGCCCAGAGGCACCAGCGACGAGGCTGCTGGCATTGGTGGATGTCTGGTAAGCAGATCTGATCGTCTTGAAGGCTCCTGCAGGAATAAAACCCATAAGTGACACAAATACCTCCGTGACTCATAAATGCAGCACAGCTACACAAATGAAGGCATCGACTATACCCTGCAAGTGGATGCGTGCACAGAGAGGAGCAGGGCACAGCCACAGGGATTAGTCACTATGGCATAACAAAAAAAGCTCATTTTATTACCAAATGTCTTTCAGCCATTCCTTCAGTGAGCGACAGAGCTCTCCTGAAGGCTTGAATGCTGGGTTGGGGTTAAAAGATTGAAAGAAAACTAAAGCAAGACAATCTGGAACACTTCTGGATGTGTTCAAAGCCAGGCTGGATGGGCTTGGAGCACTCTGGTCTAGTGGAAGATGTCCCTGCCCGTGGCAGAATGTTGGAATTAGAGGAGCTTTAAGGCCCCTTCCAACCCAAATTATTCTATGATTCTATGACGTGCACATGCTGGTCCTGGACTTCGCTTTGTGCAGCCCAGAATGGCTTTGGCAGAGCAGGACAGGGCCTTTGGAGCCCTCTCCCTTGTTTCCAAGCAGGTCCCACCGTTCCCGTGCAGCAGAGCCTGGGAGGAGAGCGGTCAGAACATGTACCTCTAAGCCCTGCTCAGATGGTGAGGTGCAGAGCCAACCTGCCCAGGCAGCAGCCACTTGCTGCAGCTTTTACATCCCCAGCCAGCTGAGCCCTGTGCTGCAGAAGAGAGGGGGAGGCAGCAACGAGACACTTGGAGAGAATTAGGGATATAATGGCAGCCTACCACCAGCATCATCACAGGGCTTAATTAGCTCTTCTCAGTGCCTGACAGCCGCCTGGCTCTCTTCCCCACCTCTCCATCCCTTCCATCTGTGCACAACCTTCATTATCTCAGCTTCCTCCCAGCTTCGGTGACATGCTCATAGCAGGTCTCTCCCCTTCCCACCGCTCCCCTGAGTGGGGTTTATGCTGGGGACAGGAATGTGGTGCCCGTAGAGTGAGCTGCCCAGCCCCAAAACACAGGAGCAAATAACCCAAGAGTGTGAATCCAGTCATGGACCAAAGGCTGGTATAAAGCATCCCTCTTGCTGAGGAGGGAAAATCTATTTGCTGTTCCTAAGCTGAGAGCAGGTTAAAAACTCCACTTCATCCACCCAACCAGTGGGAAATAACCAAGCACAGGCACATTGAGGTAAATGAACAGCTGCAAATTAAGAGAGATTACAGCTGCAGCACTGTACCTGACAAATCCGTGCTGCGGCTGGTTTCAAACTGGGTCTTCTTGCTCTGATACTGGGTGTTGGTGATAAGCAAGCTGCTGTTCAGTGCTTCAAGGTCCCTCGATAGAGAGACAGTGTCGTCCAGAAAATGAAGGTCAGGATTTATGCCTTGGACCTGCTCTCTGGGAGAGAAAAAGCAGAAAATATGAATTCAAGGAAAGCACCTATAGACAGAGAGCAAGGCCCTGACACTGACAGCACCCATTGAAGAGGCACTTCTGAACCTGGAGAGCTGATGGCCAAAAACACACTATGCCCCATGCAAGTTTGTGGAGGCAGCAGGGAGCAGGGCTGGGCTGCAGCTCTCCCGCACCCAGGCATGCAGTTGGAACCGGATGAACTTCAAGTTCCCTTCCAACCCAAACCATTCTATGATTCTATGATGCCAACCATGGGCTGGTCCCCCAGCCTCCTGCCTTTGCAACATCCCCCATCTAAGGGATGCACCCCATAGCAGCAACCATCCCTCACCTGATGGCAGTGAGCGCGCTGCCCACCTGGGCCAGGTCCTGCTCTGTCGCAGCAGAGCGGCTGAGGATGCCCTGAGCCTGCTGCACGTTGTCCTCTGCCTGCGAGAGGCGGGGGCCCAGGCGAGAGCCCCCACTCCCAGGTCGCAGCCGTGAGGTGCTGTTGCTGAGGCCGGCCTGGTGCAGGCGCAGGCGCTGGATGTCCCCATCGTAGGTGTGGAAGCAAGGGTGGCACAGCTCGCACCCAGGGTAGGTGCTGCAGTGGCCGCGCTGGCACTGGTCGCAGCGGGAGCCCGTGACACCCGGGCGGCACAGGCACTGTCCTGTGGTCTTGTCGCAGCCCACATCCTCCGTGCCCTGGAAGTCGCAGTTGCACTCTGGGTGATGGGAAGGGGGAGAGATACAGAGGTGAAGCCCAAGAAAACGGGGAAAATATAGATCTATATATGTATATAATCAGATCCTGTTAATGAGACGCCAACACAACCTGAAATAAAACCCCTGCACAATCTGGGAAATCACAGAATCATGAACGGCTTGCATTGGAATGGTCCTTAAAGCTCCTCCAGTTCCAACCCCTGCCACAGGCAGGGACACCGTCCACTAGAGCAGCTTGCTCCAAGCCCCTGTGTCCAACCTGGCCTTGAATACTGCCAGGGATGGGACAGCCACAGCTTCTCTGGGCAGAGGAATGGGAAGAGCCCAGCCACTTGCCCAGTCCCTAACTCTGCAGGGCCAGACTGCATGGGGCTCACCTGGGGCTGCTGGGAGGGGACTGGGGGATACCTGGAGATGGGGATGAACCGGGAGGCTGTTGCAGAGAGAAAATTTCTCTTACAAAACAGCATAGGAAATGTTGATGTCAGGACATGGGCCAAGTGCTCTTCCTCAGGTAACCTGTGATTTCACAGTGCTAAGAAACACCAAGCCACAATGAAAGGGATGCTCCCTACCTGTACACCCTGTCCGGATGTCTCCATAGTGCCTGTCAGGGCAAACCTGTTCCTGCACAGCAGAGCACGTCCGTCCTGTGAAGCCTTCTCTGCACGGACACTGTCCTGTGAACTGAGGAAAGAGAAACCCATCAGGGAGACTCAGCTCTGGGCCCTTTCCTAGGAAAGCCCTTCCTCAGCTACTCTTGAGCACTAAAACCAGCCCATGGACAATCTTCCCTGCTCAGCCTGCACCCCAGCACGTGTCCATGCTGCTGTGTCAGGCTGTAGGCTCAACCATGGGGACGCAGTCTCCAAACAGCCCACACGTTCCACAGCAGAGTTTTCAGCTTTATTTCAAAGACAAAGGGATCGCCCACAAGCAACTGCTTTGTGCTCTCGGGTCTCCTCCCTGTGCTGAGCCCGTTTGGGACCCATCTTAGCTCTTTGAATTTGTCATAGTTTTCTATTTGTTACATTTAACTTCAATTTTCCCAGTTGTCTCTTAGGCCTGAAGTGACACACACGCTTTTCATTAGCAAATGAGGACAATTAGCTTGCCTCGCCTGTATGAAGATCTCTTATTAGGACTTCCTTACTAAATACCAGGCCTTTTCAAATGGCTTAATCTTGCCTCGATAATTACCACCTTCTTTTATTTTCCTGAGTAGTCTGTCACGGTGTTTTCTAGGACATGGGAAAAGGAAAATAACAGCAGAACACTCTAGGGAATGCACAGCCCTTTTTGTGGAGGCTCCCACAGATGGGATGGGACAATGGAGACACCCAAGAGATGCTTTTGATGCTCTGAGTGATTCCCAGCAAAGGAAAAAGAAGAGCAAGTTTGCAGGTGTGTGTATGAAAGAAAGCAGGGAAATGAAAAAGAAATACTGCTGCAATACACTGAACATGTCCTGAGGATGCCTGGGGCGGGCTGGTGGTACCTGGTTGCAGTGGGGGCTGCGGGAGCCGTGCGGGTGGCAGCCACAGGGCTGGCAGCCATGGCCACTGCCCATGTCCCAGTGCTCGCCCGCACACTGGTCACAGTCGGTCCCCACCACGTTGGGCAGGCAGAAGCATCTCCCCGTCTCGTCATCGCAGGGCATGTCCTGCCGTGTTCCCAGCACATTGCAGGTGCATCCTGAAACACAGAGGGGTTTGTCATGTTCAAAATGGGTGTAGAGTACCAGCCTAGCTTCCCACAGAGCCAGGTCCACAGGATGACCTCCTAGCCACCCAAAGACGAGCACTCTTGGCTCTCCCCTTCATACTTGAGCTTGGTACAAGGGACCCACATCCCTGCCCTAACACCACACTGCCTTCCTCCAGCCATGCAGCAGGACTCAGGAGCTCAAGGGGCCTCAGCATCCCTCCAGCCCAACCACATACACAATGTTGAACCCATCCACAGCTGTCCTTTCCCGTGCACAGCCCTGCTCACCTGCAAGGAATCACCTCCTGCATCCCCTGTGGCTGGCTTCCTGGGAATGGGATACAGCCCTACACAAGTCCCAAACTCCACTTTCCCTGGGCTTTTTGACAAGCTTATACCTGAGACAGGCCACAGCCTAGAGAAGCACTTATAAGCTTCTGCAAATCAGGCCTTTAGCCTGGAACCCTCAAATCAAAGCTGGGAACCAGGTCCCCTTCAGAGCCACTGTGGATGCTGAGCACAGAGGTGGAGTGCAGGGGATGTCTCAGGGGTTGTACTCACTGCGGCACCCCATGGGGTTGGCACTGGCCAGCTGGGAGAACCCTGGCTTGCAGAGGTGGCAGCGGTCGCCCTGCACATTCTCCTTGCAGACACAGCGCCCTGTCAGCGGGTCGCAGATGGAGCCCGGCACGGTGCCATCCGGATCACACTCGCAGGCTGGAAACACGCAGGAAATAGCAGAGCTGAGGGGAGGACGAGGGGCCAGGGAAGGTGCTGTGGGGGGTTACAGGCACTCACGCAGACAGGCTTCGGGATGGGCCAGATCCTGCCGCTGGTTGCGGAAATAGTGGGGTGTGCAGCGCTCACAGTTGTTGCCCTCAGTGTTGTGCTGGCAGCTGTCACAGACGCCACCGCTCACCCCGCCGCTGGCGCGGTATAGCTCGGGGTCGAAGTGGCACGAAGTCGAGTGCCCATTGCAGTTGCACCCTAAAAATCCCACCAAAATGGTCCATGCAGTGCTGCAACCCCCGGCAGCGGCAGCTCCGGCACTAGAGGGTGCCCAAGGTCCTGCGTGACTCAGTGACACTCGCTGACTGACCAGGGTGACACTGGCACCCGTCTGACTGTGGACATGGGCAAAGCCAGTGTGCAAACGAGTCGGGTGTTAACATCCACCCCACAAAGTGTCCCAGTAGAAGGTCTCAGAGCTCACTCCTGTCACTTACGGCTGGGGAGGGTTTAGGAAAGGCCTCAGGAAGAATCACAGAATGGTTTGGGTTGAAAGGGACCTTAAAGCTCCTCCAGTTCCAACCCCTGCCACGGGCAGGGACACCTTCCACTAGAGCAGCTTGCTCCAAG
>WYDI02002351.1:0-14601 GCA_009867235.2 Psittacus erithacus
TTTTGTCTCCTTTGTATTATGCTGGCTAGTTAAAGTATTGCAAATGACAAAGTCTTGCTAGGAATCACTTGATAGCAGCATTGAACACTTCATCTTATGACTAGCACTAAATGAACTCTTATGTTTCTGTTTCCAGATCTACTGAACAGCCCTGTCATGCAGAATGACTGTGCAAGTGCTACAGTAAAACTTTCTGAAGCTTTGAAAAAAATTCTGCCGTAATTTTTGATCACTTTCTGATCATAAGCAAAACAAGTAGGATTAACTGTTTCTTACTCCCAAGGGTATCTGCATTATGCAGATGAATAGAGATGGGGAGGGAGGAGCAGGAAGGAACACGATTATGTAGCATATTAATATTAAGCTTTATGTTTTCAGATTAAAAGGCTCATAGGAAAAAAAATCTTGTTTAAATCCTTGCTAAATTGAGCCATCTCAGTGTGTGAAATTAGCAAGCTTGTTCTAGTGTGGCCTGCAAAAGACTATTGCCCTTGGGACTGGTTGTTAGTATTTAACTCTTCCCATTTGCAACAGGATGGTAACTTGTCAAACTGTAGTAATAGGACAAGGGCAGTGGGTTTAAACTGGAATAGGGGAAGTTCAGGTTAGGTATAAGGAAGTTCTTTACTGTAGGGGTGGTGAGGCACTGGAACAGGTTGCCCAAGGATGTTATGAGTGCTCCATCCCTGGCAGTGCTCAAACCCAGGCTGAATAGAGCCTTGAGTGACATGGTCTAGGGTGAAGTGTCCATTCCCATGGCAGAGGAGTTGGAACCAGATGATCTTAAGGTCCTTTCCAACCCCAACCATTGTATGATTCTATAATTAAATAAGCTTCATGGGAAAAGCTTAACAGTTGCACTGTACAGTGGCGTCAGTTCTTGGTTTTATTCCTTCTTACACCACAGCTAAAAAGGCCACATATATTAATTTAGAAGGTAATTAATATAATCACTCACTATTGATGCGTTGTTGACTCTGCAAAATCTGTGAGCAGTTTCAACCTGCAGACAGCATGGATTGCTCTAGTTAAACAGTGAGGTTGTTTTTTTTTGCTAGATTCTGTGTTGAATAAAACGCACTGTTATAAAATTAAAACTCTAAAAGATAGCAGTATGCTTTGACTTGCCTCTTTGCTCCACAGAGTCTTTCCAGAAATCCATCATTTGAGATGACCTGGCCTATTGTTGGCTCTAAATCGTGCCTCTATGAACTTTTCAGTTAAAGGTATATTCAGGTAAATTAGAAGACAGCAGTACTGTTTTGGCCTCTTTTATTTGAGGTTGTATATTCTTGCCTCCTATTGTCCACACTGTAAACCAAGACTGTGCCTTGGTCTGTGTGACAAGGAGTGGGGAAAAAGGAAATAGAAAATGAGACTAGGCAGAGCTGTGGTGCAAATTTTAGCTGATTATTTCACTGGAGGATTTCATATTTCTTTACAGCAGTGCTTCTAAAGTTTGGCTTCTCTTTGTTGTGCTAAGTATTTAGCTGTATTTTTATAGGTTTGCCTGTGAGAATAAGAATCATTAAAGAACAGAAACCTCCAAAAGAACTAAACTGCTGGTTTCTTCCAGAAAAATTCTTTTTTTTGCTGTTGTTGTAATGTCAGGGTTTTTATGCTAAAGGTGTAAAATATTTAGGTTATTTTAAAATAGACCTTGCCACTACTACTGAATGTTGATTTAATGTTCTAAAACATGTAGTAGCTGTGGATTTCATTTTGCCGCCAAAAGTCTGTGGCAGCAGTATATTAAGAGCACAAAAATGATAGGTTACAGAGCCTTTTCACCTCTGGGCTGTCTCCTCTAATACTTCTATCTGTGGGATTGTAGTAATTAAAGGCTCTTAGTTTTATGATTTCAGTTGCATGACTTGAGTCTCAGCCTAATTGTTTAATGAACAGTTGGAAAGTTTTCTTGATCTTAGGCCATTACTGTGGGCTGACCATGTTTTGAGTCTAAGCAGAAAGACCGGTTCACATTCTGTTTTGTGTAGTTGACACTTCAGAAGTATGTGAGAGACATATGGTACATTCTGGGCTGCCTCACTACTGATATGCCTGTCCTGAGATCAGTAAGCAGTGTTTTTAGGTTGTTGAGTGATTTCATTTACAGTTCCCCCAACTGGGATCTTTTCTTCCATGGCGGCAGGAGCAATCCACCTGCATTTAACTGATGCTGTATGTTCAAAGCTTGCATGAAGGAGCCATCTCCTCTTACTCAAGGAAAGTAGAGCAGTAACAAACTTGAAGAGTACATAGAAATAAAATCTGTGTTGATTTTATGTGAGTTCATATAATGATAAAACAATTTCAGTTGAATGAATTGCTTGTAAAATAATGAGTTTGCATTTTAACATGCAGAATTTTGAAACATCAGCTCTGTAGCATGAATTGGTCTTTTCTGAAAAATAACTTTGGACATCTTAAGGCATTGTTAAAATAATCATTTTCTTGAATGAAAATATGAAGTTACATGAACTTCTGGAAAAAAAAATCTGAAATTCTTCTTTTGTTGTTAATCTTTAGCATAGCTTTCCATATGCTTTCTGCTTCTACCAAAATGGTAAAAAGCAAAAAATCTCTTCTGTGCAATTTAATACATAGTTAACTGCAAAATCCTTGTAACTGAGATGACTTCAGGGAATCTGAGTACTAGCTGTTGCTTAATATGTGCTGTAATTCTTCTTACTTGGGGTATTTCTTGTGATTTTTGTAATGCTTCCTATTTGTTTGTGCCAGCCTAGTTCTTTCCTCCTTAGGAAGTGGTTTTCTACTTTGTGCTGCTTAATAAACAACCATACTAAACATCACATGATGGCTTCTGGTGCGGTTCGGGTCTTATTTTAGTGTAAGCGGCCCACTTTCCAGGCTACAAGTGCTGAGTAAAGGGTAACCTGACTCTTTCCCTTTATAAGGCTTTGGTACTGCTGAGGTCTCAGCACTGCTTCCTTCTCAGCTTTGCTCCGTGGAGAGACCCCAGGGGTGCTGGTGTCCTGAATTCTACCTCACGTACAGGGAAAATAGGCATTACTTTTCTTGTGGGTTTTGGCCATTCGAAAGCACTGCAGTATGTGACTTCCAGGTTCAAGACTGGCCCATTCCTGTCTGAACCAACTATGTAAATGAAAGTAATTTTTGCCTTGGGTGGGTATCCAAATTCTCTGGGTGATTTTACCTAAATCTTTAAGCAGTCTGTAAAGTCTTTTTTTTTTTTTTTTTTTTTATGGTATGAAAAATTTAAATTCTGATTACATGGTTGAATCTGGTAACCTGAGATGATACAGTTATAGTTTAGCAGTTTATGATGCAGTGCTTGTAATAATCAGTACTTGCCTTTATAGTAATCTATCAGAGTTGTTGAGGTTTTTTTTGTTGCTTTTTTTTTTTAATTTGCTTTTGGTTTTGATTTTTTTTTTAAAAGAAGTATATATCCCAGATGCTCACTTAAGAGATTCTGTTCAGCTTTAAGAAGTTTATTGCAAGTTTACCAAGCCCCCACTGTGTATGTTGTTTTTGGACTCTTGAAGAGTCTAAAGGTATGTAGTGAGGATATATCTGTCACTTTACATGGGACATGCATGTGTAAATGATATATATGGTGTAAAATATAAAAATGAAATTTTCTTTTAGAACTTCATTTGTTTAATTTATTATCTTAAAATAAACTTACAAAACCATGATTGCCTTGCTATATAATGGAAAGTAACGAAAAGTTTAAATGATAATATGTGCCTTTACTGTAATGTGAAGATTGCTATTAATATTTTGGTTATCTGTAATTCAGTTGTTTGGAATACCTTTCATTTAGAAGGGCTCTCCCATACTTCTTTGAAATACAGGCTGTGAGTGTAAATATACTTTTCTAGTAGTATTAATAAATATTTGCTTGACATTTAGTCTCATTGATCTTTAATCAGTTCTTAGTATTTGCAATAGCTGAAGTTACAAAGTTGAAATAACTTCCTTTCTGTACAAAAGCATGAATGCTGATTTCTTTTATTTGTATATGTTTTAAAGATACCGTGGTATGTCATTTATTTCTTTTGACTTAACCATTAGAGATTAAAGGTGGCTTATTTCTTAGACATAAACTTAACAAAGAAGGATTTTACAAACATCTGTGCAAAAACATACATCATCTTCCTGCTTTCTTATCAGTAAATGCAGCTGTTCCTGTTTTTAAGAAATCAGATGAGTGTGATAATGTGGAGGAGCAGTGTTTGAAGGCTTCGTTTTCTGATGTCTGAAACATGTTTCTTTTTGCTGCATTTGGACAGGTATAAATAAGAAAGATAAATTTGCAGCTAATGCTGATTCCCATGCCACACCTCCATGCTATCAGAACCTGTAACCAATGTGATCTTCTAAGTGAATTGCAGTTTCTCATCACATGGATGCTGGGTTAAGGATAGTTAGTCTATACTCTGAATAGTTTTAATCTGTACACAATAATTCAGCTGCATATGTGACTTAAAATGTTTATAAATTTTTAAAATATATAAATAATTTGTTGATAAGAGAAAGCCAATAACTTCTACTCTTCACAAGTGGGGTACTACCAAGAAATCCAAACTCAAATTGTCCTTTTAGTGGTTTTGTTCTTTGTTTAAAAGTACTTACTCTGTTCACTATTTGTATTGACACACACAACCATGCAAGTGAAACAGGGAACATCATTGTGGAGAAAAAACAGATATACAAATCTGTTTATAAATCATTAAGTTGATATTTTAAGTAGCTAAATTAGAGTCTTACCCTGTAAATTTTTACAGCTCATATCAGTTTTGATTTGTTTCTTTGTTTTGAAGGCAAGAGATGTGGTATGCCCATTAGTCTTTCAGAGTAACCACAAAACTATGTCTCATGGGAATCTCTTTCTGGCTAAAATCCCATAAACTAATGACAATGTACATCTTTCCAGCTAGAAACCCTCTCATTTGTGTTGGTTGTAACATCGTATGGATAAAATCCAGCCACCTAATTAATAGCAGGGTAAAATTTTATCTGCCTAGTTGTGTGTACCTCATCACTATATCCATAAATACTTTTTTAAATTAGCGCTTCATAAAATCAGAGAATAATGATATATAATAAGAAGAATCACAGATGATGACTGCTTTTTAGTGAAGAATGTAATTAACACAAAAACCTAAATAATTTCATGGTTCTTTTGTTTGTTTGTTGCTCAGGTCCCTCATTGATGTCTTAAACTAACCTGATCATGTTTAGCGTGAGATCTGGTTAGATCATGCCTGGCAGATTGTCTTCTTTTTCTTAGATGGCTAATAAATTTATTATTCACATCAGATGGCGTTGTAAGGAAATCTGGGAAATCTCAAACCAAAAGCTGAGAAAGAAGACATGTGTGCATGCACTCGCACATGCTTTTTGTGAGGAAAAAGTGCTTCACAGGTTGGGGTTTTTTTGGTAGTTAGAAAGCTGTTTAAATAGCTGTTGCAAAACCACAGATATATAGTCTTGGTGGAGGGAAAATTTATTTTCGCCTGTTATGAGTTGAAATCAACTTAAGCTGAATCAATTTGCATTGCCTTCAAATGAAATAAGAGTGTAAGCATAGATGTGTGCATCCATTTATCAAGAATATTTCAAAACCATGTTTTTGGTGGTGCAGTAATGAGACTTCTGTATAAACTCAGTCTTACTCTTCAGCCACTAAAATTAGCGTTTAGAAAAGTTTGGGCATTCTATCAACAGGCATTAATTACCAAGTCCTACAATTGCTGATAGTCTCTCACAAATATGGTTGTATTAATCACAAGATGTAACATATTCTTCTTGCTTCTTTCTAGGATCTGTTGTATTATCCTTTATTGTTACTTGCAGGAGCTAATTTTTTTATTTAATACCCTGGAAAAACTATGTCTTATTCTGGTGGTTCACCTTGAGATTTGATGAGAAGCAGTCTAGCTTCTTCTTTTCTATTACTGATAAATTCTTGCTTTACAAAAGTCTTCTTGGTACTGTGGGGCTAAATCAGGGGCAGAATCAAAATACAGTTTTCAAACATACAGATTTCTGATTTTAGCAGCTTTAAGATGTTCCTTTTTGACGGCTTGTGACAGATTCCATCACTATTAAATTTTTTACTGAAAGACTGGATTTGCATTCCTATTCTCAGAAACAGATTTAACTCTTTTCTGTGTAGTGGAGTTCAGTATATGAAAGCGAAGAAAACTTATCTTCTAGTATTCATATTTGCTATAATCACACTTTTCAAAACTCCTATTATTCTTTTCAAAGCAAAGCAAGGGAATTTTATTGCTATTTAGTTTTTTGCTATAGTAAGATATTTAGTGACAGGCATATTTTCATTGTTTGTATCGTCATAGAACTTAAGGTTCTCTATCCCAGGTCAAGATCTCAGCCAGGATACCTGTATTTCATATTTTGCTTTAGAGTGGGATGTTTTATGCAACACTTCTAAAGCCCAGGCATAATATGGGATAAGTCAAGTTAAAACTGTGAACAAATGTTCTGTTTTTTCTGCATGGAGAGAGGAGGAAAGCATACGCTTTTGTCAGCACCTGTAAACTGACAGCTAAATAAAAATAGACTGACAATACATGTGCAAGAAAGGGGATAAAGATTGCCTCAGTCAAAATGTCTTTACAGGCAGTCTTTTAGATGCCTTTTTGCAGAAAGCATGCAACACTGGAATATGAACAAGTTCCTCCTTCAGGAGCTGAAATGAGCTATTGCTGAATCACTAAAATACGTAAAGAATAACTCTTGTTTAAAAATGGGAAGCCAAATATTTGACCTGTCATACTTTGGTTGTACTTTCTAAGGCTTCCTATGTTCTTGGTACTTAAATGATAATTCTAAAATAAGTGCTGGATAGTATAGAATTATAATTATTGAATTACTGAAGAGACCCATTTTTCATTTTTTAACAGTGCTTTCAATGGCTGTGTTTCACTGGTACTACTACTGTGTTTACCTGTATCAATTTATTCCAGAAGTCCTTGTTCTTGATCTTATTTTTATGAAGCAATTTTATTTTTATTAATATAAGTAATAGGAGATTTTGGCAACTGGATACACAACAGACATGCTATTTGCTCTTCTTCGTTTATTTTTCTCTTGTTAAAGTCATCAAAATGTTGACAGCTGCATAACTCTTTTTAAAGCTTTCATATCTTGACAGATATTACAGATATTTGTCATTTTACTTGCAGAAAGTGACAGCTAAATTAGCTTTGTACTGTATTGGAGGATATCTCAGATGTAGTGAGTCCAGTCAAATTTATATTGCATTTCTTTAATGTGCAGCTGATTTTTGAGTAGTTATTAAGGAGTGAAGAGTGAAGAGATACATGAAGAATGTGAAAATCTTGAGCTATCAGATATTCAAGGTTAACAGATGAGAAATACGTTCCCTTTTTATTACTTCTATCATGTTGGATAGTCAAGTTTTTCCTTCATTTTCACTTCTGATTTCATTTAGATGTGTCCTTTAATAGATAGCCACTTCCCAGCTAAGTATTTAAGGCTGCCAGCAGACAGTGTAGGTGTTTATAGGTCACAGTGGGAGCTACTGAGTGGATTGGCATCGATTGTGTATCACTGCACCCACCTCCTGTATGTTTAGTTAAGAGCAGTTCATCCATTGACTGAATACAGTATAGATGTATTTCAGAATGTATATGTGCATTTCTTTTTCAAAAGTTTGGGTCAAATTAAGGGTGGGAAGAGAACAAATGGAACTACTTGAATGGAAAAAGCCTTTTTGTTATCAAGTGACTTACTCAGTGATGTCGCTGTACTTTTTTGTGCCACACAGAAATACTAAGCACAAGTTAAAAAATTGCAGTGAATCTTCAGAGTATTAGACTAAGTGTGTCTGCAAACATGTACTTTGTAGGAGGGGGAGAGGAAGGGAAAGAGAAAAAAGAGAAAGAACTTGTTGCTTTTATCCAAATAGTTTAATTGCACAATTGAGTGTTTCTCACAATTGTCTGTTTAAATTGCTGTCAGAAATGGAAAATTCTATGGTAAGATATTTTCACAATTTTAGTATGTTCAATGTATTGCTAATGATAGCTAGACTTTCAAATTGCTATAAATGTATCAAAGATAAGTTATACATGTTCAGTGTGTTAACCTACTCTATTTCATTACTGCTGTCTTACTCTTGGGAATCCCACCAGCGTTTGGGGGATTAGCATTTGGAACAAGTCACCATAAGGTTAGTTTGCTACTCAAGTCAGGCAGAGGAAGTGAAACAAACCACCAGAATTGTAAGATAATATCTGATTTAACAGTGTAACATATTTTAAATACCACTTTTTATTAACTTCAGAGAATTTTGGCTGGGCTGAAGTTTAAGTTAAGCAATACAGTTTTCCCTGCAGGGCCACCAAAGCAGGGGCTCTGTGTGTGTGTATGTATGCACCACTTTGCGTGCTGAGGAGAGCAAAACTTAAGTGTGTTGAGTGAAAAATTATTTTTTGGGATTACTTTGGACACCGGCCTGAATTGAGCACAGAGTTGCATTTGTTCTACTTGAAGCTGATGCTGAAGCACCTACAGGCCTCTCAGAGACTAAGGTTTACAGCAGTTTTAGAGAATCATATCTAAGTAGAACATTGCAGTATGCTCTGATTAAAGACATTTTCTTTCAGTACTATAGATGTAGCAGATCTGTGGCAGGGAGTAATATTTATTGGTAGAGAATTTCTTGAGATAGTCTCTAAAGTGAAAACAATGCAGAAGTTGGAATAGAGTTTTCACCATTCCTCCCTCCTCCCCCTGAATGTTTGGTTTATAAAAAAATATAATGCATAGGAATTTTTGAGGGATGGATGTATGCTGTAAAGCTTTGTCTGCTTTACTTCACAGCACTGGGGGTGGATTTTTATTGTAATTCTGAATGTCAGTAGCTGTAGCCAGTGATCCTAACTATTGGTAAATACTAGGATTTGATCAGTGTTTTTGTGCTTGCTCTTGAATAAGAGCTTTCTGTAGTCCAGGAAAATTATATAGCTTATTTAGCACTCTCTAAAAACAATAATAGGCCTATTCAGATTTTATCGGTAACTTTACTTTGTGTTGAGCAGTACTTGTAACACTGTCATAAACTATACTAAAGCACTTTCCTAGGTTTTATCGATAGGATAAATATTCCCCAGGAACACACAAGCAGAACATGCAGATTGTTTAGCATGGGTTAAATGTACCTATCTGGAACATAAGCATGTTAATATTACATCTTTCAGGTTTGGCAGGAGCCTTAAGAGTGTAGTATTTAACATTGGTTTTATAGTTACTTGCTGCAGAACTGGACAGGATTAATAATGGGTGACATATATCACACTTAGTGCAATATTAAATTCTAGCAGTGGAAGGATGCAAACCAGTTCATAACCTTACAAGAACACTGTGTGCTAGAGTAATCTTGGTAATACTGTACAGTCAAATTAACGATGAATAAATGTTGAACTTTGCTTTCTGTCAGACGTAGCACTCATGCAGTCTCTTGTCAGTCTTTGTGCATGCTGTCCTGAGTTGGTCACCAGAAAGATAATAAGATAAAAAGATGTAATGGATTATTATGGCTGCATAGCGTGCTATAAGAAAGATGTCAAGGACCTTAATAAGGACAGGTAATTTTGCATGTTTCAGTTCTTGAGTGAGCAATGGTATTGTGGGAGTACGTCCTTCCAGAACATCTTTGTTTATTAAAGTCTATGTTAAAATAGGAGGCTGAATAAATCTCAAGCTTAGCCAGTAGGCAGTTGATTCAATATAGGCTTTTTATTCCAGATGTGACAGAAAGAGGAGGCAGGACTCCAGGGAGATACCTTACAGGGCTACAGCGCTTACCATAAAGCACATCTGGGATCTATCAATCAATAGCTTCCCTTGTGCAGGTTGTGCTTCTTTTGTACTTTTACACCACTTTACTGGAGATTTCTGTCACCATTTATCAGTTGAGTGGATACTGTCAGTCCCCACGTTCTTTCATTCCAAGGGTTACCAGCATCCGTTCTTAGGAACCTTATCACCTTCTTTTAAGGTGTTTGGTGATGGATTGGGAAGAGTTGGCGTTCCTCTCTCTGTATAAACTAAGGTCTCTGTCACTTCCAATTTGGACTATGGCAACATAAGAAACTGTTGCTTCACATTTTCTTTGCTGCAAAGCAAAAAAAATGAATGAACCTCAAGCTGCGGAAAAAGGAATTTTGAAATATAAAACACTTGCTTTTCTTTGAATAGAAAGGTTGCCTGCGTCACTACAAAACCGCAGTGCAACTGTAAGCACAGTGAACATCATATTTATATCTGTAGACATGAGGATGTGGATAGCTTTTGCAGCCTATGTGCATCAGCACAAAGTGTCATCTTCATAGTCCAGTGGGGCCAAAAGCTTCTCTTTGGCAGTTCAGAGCCTTCCCTGTATAGCTGACTGAGGTAAGGACAAAATTTGTCTTTTTGGAAATCCAAATGGAGATGAGATGAACCAACCACTTTGAAAAACTTTATGTCCAGAAGACTGATGCATATGGTCATTCAATTCACTCATTCTCTAAGAAAACACACTTGGTTTGAAAAGTACGTCAGCCTTTGTGGAGGAGAAATATTGTTTTAAAGAATATAACAATTCTTAGAAATTTTATTTATTAGTTATTGCTATCTTAAAGAGAAGGATTTGTGTTCTGGGACTGTGACAGGAACAAAGAAATAAAATAGACCTCAAAATATAATGTCATATAGGGTGCTTGAAGGGATTTATTAGGGTTTCCTTTTTTCAGTGGGAATCTGAAACTCCGAGAAGAAAGGTGTGTCCTCAAAGATTTATGTTGGGAAGAAATAAAGTAAAGGTTGGAGTAAAAGTTTTAGGTCTCTTCATTTACTCCTTGATCAGAATGCAGGTCAGGCTAGTAAATGCTTGAAATATGATTGTTAGAGGCTGCTCTGAATTTTTATTAGGCGTTATGAAATATTTTTTTAACTTTGAAGAGTGCATCAATTAAAAAGAGATGATGCCTCAAAGAAATGTTTACGATAAATGCCAAGTGACTGAGCTGGCCTTTTGTTATTTGAAGTGTTAGTTCTGAGGCAAGGTTATAAAGTATGTTCATGAGGAAATGGGAAAAAAATATTTAATTCTTGCTATCTTGCCAAGAGTTAAATACTTAATTCTTGCCATCTTACAGATCTTTACAGATAAAAGATCTATTTCTAGGATTGTTGTTTTATATTTGCAGATCCCAGTCAAGCTCAAAATAAAGTTTTCGGGGACACAGTATGCTAAAAATGTATCTTTCCCAGAGAGATGTGTAATACAAGTGACAGTTAAAGTCTGGGGAAAGTAACCCTGTTTTCACTGTATATGGAGAAATTCAGTCAGCTGTGGGTTTTCCCAGTATTTTGAAACACTGCCTTGTCCCTGTTGTGTTGCCAAACTGCCTCTCAGCAGTCAAAGAATAATGCATTTTTCTCAAGAGCTGTAAAAGAAACCTAAAAGAAGTTAAAAGTTTTCCTTTCTGTTTTTATTAATTTGAAATGAATCTGAATTTCACTGAGAGGAAAAGATTAATTTTTTTTTTTAAACGTGGAATGCGTACCTATGAATGACAACATTCTTTTTGTTAAGCTCTACAGTTTGAAAACTTACGTTTTAAAGAATTGAACCAGTTGGGAAAGGAAAAAAATAAACGAACTGTGTCACTCTTTCAGGCTTCCATGCTGTGATTGTTGCAACCCAAAGAGATCAAGAAACTGCTTAGAATAGTCTTGTTTACCAAAATTTACTTGCTTACCTGATCTTGTCCCAAAAAAGCTGTTTTGTTTTTAAAGCTACAGTTGCATAACAAGCAAAGATGCTGAAAGATGTCTTTTTATGCTGATGCATTGTTTCCTCAGAGAATACATGCATATATATGCATGGATTTTTTTGAAGTTAGTTAATGAGATTTTGTTTTGTAACCAGTGGACGATGAACCAGTCTGAAACCTCACTGACATTCATATAGAGTGATTTCCTTTAGTACTTATCTGCGAAGTATTTCTAAAACATAATTAATGAGATCTTTACACTTCATCATATTTCGCTTTCAGCCTCATGTAGTATTTCGTCGTATTTTTAAATATAGCAGTTCTTATACCCTAGATTTTGGATGAGATTTTTTTCTGTTTTTCTGCTAGTTAGACAAGTAACTTAAATATTATTCTTTATAGTCTCCTAGAATTCAAAATAACACATACTTATCTAGCCAAACCTAAAACTAGTTCAGCCCTGCCCTACTTCTGGGATCGTTCCTGTACATATAATTATACCAATAAATGTAAAGAAATCCTTAGACACTTTTGCTAGAGGCTAAAGATAAATCTACATGGAAGCATTTTTAGAGTCTATATTTGCCTTGTCAGAAGATGTCAAACCTTTCACGTTTCCTAGTCGGTTTGTATAAAGGGAGAGTCCCTTAGTCTTCCTTGATGCATGTGGCTTCCTCTGTCCTCTGTGGGGCTATGGGGAAAAAGGTGTTAAAGACAAATCATGGCTTTACACTCCAGGCACTTGCTTTCTTTTGGGCATGCTGGCGAAGCTTTAATTGGGTGAGGTCAGGAGGTGGGACTGGAATTCTTTGAAGGGGATTCTCCTGATGATAGGTCTTTTTGCAATGTCTGTATAAATAGGAATACTATCAAAATTGCGTGCACAGGTGGAAAAATAGGAAAAAATATAGTCAACCAGCAGAAACAGGGCAGTGATGATGCAAGTTGCTATTTTCAGCAGAAGTCAAAAGAAGGGAAGAATTTCTTAATAGATCCTTCCTATTTCAGACCTAGTCTGTTGCTTGTATCCAATGTACTAATGGTAGATACTTTTTTTTACTTATATCTCCCACTGATACTGGTTTGGGGTTTTAGTATCTTGCTGCATTCTGGAGTTATTTGTGGTATGTCTTGACAACTGTTGCAGGTAGGTGTTTTCTCTGCTGGCTTTTTGTTCTTCAATTTTATGTCTCTGTTTCATTTTTGAGATTAATTCCTTGATTTTTTTTTTTGCAGTCTCCAATATATCTGCAAGCTCTTTTGATAAAGGTTATTGCCTTGATTTAACTTGGTCAAATTTAATCTGATTTCATAATAGTTACAGAAGGTTCTGTGACTTGACAGCTTTACCCCTTCCCTCTCAATTATAAAGCTGGAGGTGAAAACCCCCAAGACTGGCTTTGCTCTGCAGCAATGTTCCTGTGCAACAATCAGTGTGACATAGTAGCTCATTGTCAAACTGTGCCGAAGAATTTTGGGCGTCTCAACTCTGTCTATAGGATAAATGCTCTTCCTCTCTCTTTGCTTTTGTACTCTTGTCAGAGTTCTTTTGATACCCCATATCAGGCCATTTTGTTCTTGCATTGTGTCAAGAATTCTTGTCAAGTGGCAGCTTATCTTCAGCTCTTTATTTTGTTGACATTTTATTTTTAACAGCCTGAAATTAAACTAACCCTGTATAGTCAAACAGTGACTAACTCAGAAGGGCCCAGTAGTAGTCACGAATTATGACAAAGTATTTCTAAAATGGAGAAGGTAGATCACAAAAATAGGATTGAATGTAGTATATGCTGCCTGTGTCATGCATATCTGCTGTGGGTTATCAGATCGGAATTATGTGTGTTGTGAATGGCAGTGTATGCTCTGGTGCAGAGGAGAAAGACCATTGTGGAAAACAATGAAACAAGGAGACTGGCATGCAATCTCTTAATATTCACTCTTCTGTCTAGTATTGTTCAGTACTAACAAAATAGTAGCAAAAAAGAAAAAAACAAATTCAGAGCTTGGCAAATAGATGCATGTGCAGCTTTATGTTTCTCCAGTGCATAGTCACAGACAAATAACATTTGTTCTAAAGGAATAACATTGTCCACTTGGACAATCTACTACTTTCACCTTCATCTATTGTAGCCCTTTAAGTCTACGCAACAGTGGTGGCCATGTCTGTAATCTGTTGGTTTTTTTTTTTTTTTTGACATGTGTTATGCCATTCTAACTTCCCATATCGTCCTTAGGCCACAGGTCTTTCTGTGATGAAGGAATATTCTGGTCTTGAAGGTTTGCCCTTGATGTAAAATTTAAATATACTAAAAGTCGTTTTTGAGAACTAGGTTGGGAAACATGATAGGAACTTGTACATGGGTCTTTTTTAGACCTCTGGAAAACAACTTTGAAAAGCAAGTTAGTGATCCACAGATCACAGAGGTAACTTAAGCTCACTGTGACATTTTATTCATGACCGTTTATTGACTCAGAGATTGAAAATGTGTTTGTCTAATGAAAGTGGCATATTCTGAGATTTCTCTGCATGGACATTGTGTTATCTGAGTTCTGTTATTTCTCCTAGCTCAATATAATTAAACTAAAAATATTTGTTAGGTTAATCACAGCACATTTTGTATTAGCTGTTCAGAGTTGTATGTAGTCTAGGCTCCAGCTTGTTTGGTTAGTCAAAAATTTGACCCAGAACATCATGCTCTTGTGAGACCTCACTTGGAGCGTTGTGTACAGTTCTGGTGTCCTCAACATGAAAAGGACATGGAACTGTTGGAACAAGTCCAGAGGAGGGCCACAAGGA
>WYDI02002352.1:0-11321 GCA_009867235.2 Psittacus erithacus
CTTATCTCAACCTGTGGGAGTTGTATTCTTTCGATTCTCTTCCCCATCCCTCCGAGAGCCGAGGGAGGAGGTGGGGGAGCAGTGAGTGAGCTGCATGGCAGGCCTTAAACCACGACAACTGTGCATCACCTAAATTGCAATTTAGAGACTTAGATGGACTGAACTGGAAAACAGGCCTTGTTAGCTCTCTGCATAGTGGTGAATTTGCACAACAGGCATGAAAAGCCAGCTTTACTGTTTCAACTACAATAAATACTAAGAATGAAACTGAAAGAACAAAGACTGTCTTCCACATAGCATAGTTTCCCACTCCTCCTAAAGAAAACATTTTTTATACAGGCAAATCAAAGTAGGCATTAAAAAATGCACATATCGCAATGATTACTTCACCAGAATGACCAGACTTCCAAAAATATATTTCCATATTCTTCAATCATAGTTTCTGTGCAGATTGGCATCATGTATCTCGCTTATCTGCTTTCCTCTCATGTGACCTGTTTCCAAAATAAATATTGTCTAAGCAAGCCAAGGTCATTTTACCCATCCCTTCACTTCTTCCCCAAGTTTGACTTTGCTAGTAGGACTTTAAGTAGTGAATTACTAATAGGCTTTTTATGGCAGTCTTAGAGTTACTTCAATAATTGCATCATATACAAATGCTTAGAGACAAGTAAATTATCAGAATGCCTGACTACTAATTTTCAGAGATTAGGACTGATAAATACTAACCAAAAAACAAGAGACAGCGTTGTCCTCCCTGGAATCTTAATTGGCTCCTCTTTTTATACGGAGTTTCAGTCAGTTTGTATAAAGAGCAAACGAATACAACAAACTGCATTCATGACTTTCCTCTTACAAAACTAAGAACATAGGACATTTTAATATTCTTCCACAATATGCCCCTTTCTGCATAGGAATCTTTCACCTGCACTAGAGAGTGCCTTAAATCTTTCAAGAATGTGGACTTGTTTTCTGTTATTTGTTCCAGCTGGAGACATTGGTTTAAAATGTCAGGGAACCTGCTACGTGTTAATGGGTTTTCATATGGGCATCTGCTAAATGGTTTCAAATTTACACCACCATAATGCATGAGACAGCTGGAATTTCATTAATTGAAATTTATTTACCAAGACAAAAAAACCCCAAACCAACGACATCCTTAATTGGGAGACAAAAGAAAACAAAGATATGATCTATGAGTCAAAGGTGCCACTCATCTCAATGATTTTCCTCAACAGACCTATACTTATCACCATGCATGCAAAGCAAGGACTCACCCTCAGGGGCTCTTTAAAAAACGCATGACAGTTATGATTTGGCTAATGAATTTTCCCTACTTATTTGGATTTGAGGGAAATATTCTAATACGTAATGCTCAAAACCTTCAACATAAGTTTACATTTTCTTAGGGCTGTCACGGCTGCTTGATTATTAACATGGAAAACTTTATGTCTTGATTACATGAACTATTGTTACTTAAATAGATGTTTCAAAACCACACACAAATCAAGGATATTCACATCTGCAGAGATACATTTACATTCTCTTGCCCACCTAACTGAGGACCAACAAAGCTTCTGTCATTGTCTCTGGATAAGGATCACTCTCAACATCATAGACCTAGCACAGGTTCAATACACCAAATGATAGCGGATAAATCTAGCATGCTGTGGAGGAAGCAGCTCCCCCCTGTGAAACAAGTATCAGACTGCAGTCAGTAAAGGTAAGCTGAATAACCACTGAATGACAGTGCAAGAGCAGTGGTAGGGTGTGATGATCTGAAAGGATCCTCTGGATCTTCCCTGACACACATAGAGGTGGAGTACAGAAGTTATTAATGGTATGACAGGGGAACTTCTGCATAATGCCTCCCTGCATTGGTGGAGAACTCTTTCTCCATCAGTGTTCAATGCTTTTGGCAGTGCTTAAGACAAACTAGTCAGATTTGGCACTGGGAATTGGGATCACTACTAACAGGTCCCAGTGGCCTCAGCTAACGTCATCAGAGATGAGACAGATGCTCCTCCTCACCTGGTTATATTGAATCACATTATACAGTGGGGTTTTGCAGTTTTTCATACACGAAGAAATCTTGCTTTGGTTGCTCAACCATTCCTTATGCCCCAACTGCAGGAGGAGTGTAGTATGGAGCACTAATTTGGAAAGCCTAGTTTGGAATCACAGACCAGAAATCAACACAGGCAGCTTAGCATTGTTGGGATACAGGTCTGAAAGAATCAGTTATGATTTTTCTTATGTGCAACTTTAATCCTTGTATTAGAAGAAGGTAACATGAAAATCTTTCAGCAGAGAGAGACACCTTGATGACAGGCAAAGGGAGATTGAACAATCACACTCAGAGGATCATTAAACTCACCATTACTAAATTAAGAATGTACATAGCCCCATGTTACTCTAGCTATGTCTTTTATGTCCTATATCACCACTTTTGAGGGTCAGTACACAGCAACTACTTACAAAGAGGTCCTGACAAATAATTTGGTTATATTCGGCAACCGATTACATTATTTTTTCAAACTTCCACACAGTTCAAAATGCAAAGTATTCCATTGTCTCTCACAATTTCTTCACCATGTTATGGATACTCAGATGAAGTAGGAAATGTTTGACTATTTTTGTTTTCTGACAATACATGTATTGAGTATGAAGTTCAAGTTAGTATGAAGCCAGTATCTGTGATTCAAATACAAAAATCTACCCTATGTAAGTACTCCAAAATGTCTGTTAAATGTTTACTGCTTTGTCCATGCTCCAACACAAAAGGCGGGCAAATGTAACACTAGGGAATTTCTTTCATACAGGGATACTCCTGTACTTACAAACCACCGACTGTAAGAGTACAGCCTTATTAGAAAAACGAATATGTTTGAAAAAAATGGTTTGAATATTTGCCTTGCATTATAATTTATCAGCATTTTGATTCACTTCCATTTCAATTCTGATGAATGAATCTTATGATTTCAACAGTAAAGATTTGCTTGCAGTTATATTTCACTGGCCTTTAAACTAATGTGCATTCATTCCTGTCCTACAGGCAAAAGTCATTTCTGAGTTTCTCAGTCTTTGATGGAGGGAAATTTTGACCTAGTTCTCTGCAACTTTAAAGGCAAAAGATACCAACGATTTTTAAACACAGCTTTGTAAATGCAAGCGCAATAAAAGGTGCTCCAATAACATAAATACATTAAAATTGTGGTAGATTTCATTATTTTCTTTTAAAGTGGAACCAATCACAACTCACAAATGCAATCTTCCATCTGACTGCACTGACATAGTGACTATACCTATTAAAACATTCAGAGATTATCTGGTTTTCTCTATTACATCAGTTGGTATCAGAGTCCTCATGTTTTTTCTGAGAAATCCATACATTTCTAAAATATATACCTTAAAGTATACTCTCAGCTGTAGTCTCTCTTCCTATGTTGAAAATAAAATAGGTCTCATTGACTTGTTGAACATGCACTATTTCTGACAATCAGTTTATGTATGTTCCAGCATGGATTTAAAAATAGGGGTTTACTATAAAAACTCTGGCTTCTTTAACTGTAGTACAATTTGGTGCTTAACTCAGAAATGAATGGTGTTTGTATCTGAATTAGTCCAGAGGAAAAAAACAACACTGGAATTCACAGATGCTGGAGCAGAGATTCATGTACAGTAAACACTCCAGCTACTTATTCCTCTTTTCTTCATTTATATTCCATGAGTCAAGGCTTACTGCAGCAGAGTATCTCATTCACTTTTTTAGGTCCCTGTATTCTAACCACGTTACGTACACAGCAGATTAGGTCCTTCCCTAATCATGTCCCACCTAATTTTCAGAAAACTAAACATGAAAACATCACATATAGTCAGAACTACACTGATAATAAGAGTTTGTGTCACTCAGACTGCCAAGGTCCAAGATATGCTAAACCAGAATCATGTACAGCAGAAACAGAGCTAAAGATGCAAAGAAGAATCAAGGAAAATGCTTAGTGCAAGCAGCAGAAATGCCACATTTCTTTTTCTCAGGTGTTTACCTTCTATTGGTGATTACCCTCTTTTTTAGTTCCCATGTTTAGTTAACGATAAATTCTGACTTGTTTTTCTGATATATTTTAAGTTACATTCAATCACATATAGACCACATGGAGACCTGTAGATACTACTCTACAGTTCAATCTACCTTCAGTATAACATAAAATATTTAACAACTTAGATGGATTTGTATAAAAGAACACTCTCCAGCATTTAGAAGTAAATAAAACACATTCAAATCTCATAGAATAAGAATGTTGCCTTTTATGTTTTTGTTCATTACCTGTATTTTGCATTTGTTATACTTAGAAACTGGTAAAATTCTAGATGATCATAAGGTCTTTTCCAACCCTAAGTATTCTATGATGCTATATTCATCTTAATGCAAAATGCACATGGAATATTTGCGGTATGTAGGAACTTATTATCAGATACAGCTAATGAGTGGCCACACCAGCACATGTAATAATTATACCAGCTTTTACTACCATTGCCAGTAGGAAAGTATGGCAGGATATTGGCATTATTTTTTCCCGACAGTGCAAAATGGGATTTTTCAAACACCGAATTAGGTCTAACATCTTTAATATGAGGTTTTTTTATTAAGTCAGACTTACACAGAACAGATGCAAATAATTCACATACACATAGATATCCCCAAAATCATGCATTCTATTTAATTCCAATGCGTATTAGGCTTTCTCTGCTGAGTGAACAGTACTTTGTAATACAGCTGGAAAGTCAAGTGAAGAATCATGTTGGCTACAGTCTACTAGACAAGCCAAGATAACGGTAAGCTGCTTTTCCCTTTTGCAAAAAGAAGTGTCAAGTCACTCAGCAATACAGAACAGAGAGCAAAGATGACGGAAAGCTACAGCTACACCATATAACACGCTCTTGTGTGGTGCATGATCATGGGTAGGAAGGTCAAGCTCTTCAGTCAGATACTGCGTGATAGATAGAAATGCGGTCTTTTGGATGGAGGGAATCAATCACGCTTGCTCTAGACAGTATAGAACTGTGACATCTGAACCACAGGAAGAGACTGCACTTGGATGAAACCCAGGTTTGGAGCCGGACAGAAGAAGATGGAGAACAGCACTTCAAGCTACCTGAAATTACAGCTTTCAGAAGGTATAGCAGCCTTCTGAACATTTCAGAGATCAATGTTCACCCGACTCAAAACAGAATCATTCAATTCTTCATCCACTCATAGAAATTTTCCCTGAAACATCTCTCTTCACATACAAAACTGACATTTAGATAAAGTAGTATTTTAGAAAAGAAAAACACGCTGTTTAGCCTTAGTAACAAATAATGAGAAACATTTAGCGTAGGGAGCACTGCCATTACTTCCAGGATTTTACCCATTCTATACATATTTTGTAGTCATTCAGAAATGTTTCTGATCCTAATGAACATCAAAGAATAACACAAATTGTTATGTACAATATAAACAAAACTGAACTGCGTGGAGTAAGACGTAGCCACGATGAGAAGTGACACTCAGTCTACTGCAATTTTTTTCCTAGTCTTGTCTTTCCAGACAACATTTTGGCCCTTTTTCATGCAAACTGCATATAGACAGCTGTGACTCAGCTGTACAAAACAGCTCTCATAGTTTCCTCTCCTGGGGCACTTCTCCAGAAGCAAACTCATTTAATGTCACCTCAGCTGCCACTGGCAAACTCATCAGCAGTGCAGAAGAATCAAGCAGTGATGTGATGAGGTCTAGCACTCCCTGAGCATGTCATTTATTTTTGTGATGAAGCAAAAATAGAGGCTGGACCTACAGTTTATGATTTGTAAAAAGGACATCTAACAGTGCTGCACCTGGACATAAATTACATTAACTTTTCAAAGAGTAAACCTCTCTGCAAAATGTTACTGCTTGCCATGCGTTCTATGGTGTCAGCTGCATTTCTCAAAGTAAACTTACTTGTTTAAAAGAAATGCCATTAGCAATGGTATTGTATATATAGGTGGCTCAATAAAGAATGTTCTTTGGTATGCATCCATACAGTTTCTAATAAAAGGTCCAATTCTTAACTATATTAACAAACCAACCTGCACACCAAGATGACACAAAACCATAAAAACCTGGGCATTACTTGTAGGCATATTGCTATTTCTGGTAAAAATATAAAAGGCTTTGATGCAAAGGTTTGCAGACATCAAGCGGACTTAGGATATGTGAAAGTCTCCTTAAATACCTGCCTGTTTTCCATAGAGGTGGTTTTGGAGGGCTGTGTTTTAACCTGATGCTGCAGACAATTGTGTGTTGTTAGTCTAAAACTAGCCATGCATAATACTGAGCGTGGCTACTGTGTTTCTTAACACAAAATGACATGGAACATTATTTGCCACATCAGGAAAAGCTGAAACTACGCCTTAGGGCAAAACATCCTGAGTCATAATTCTTCAATTATGATGTTTAAAATCATCCACAGCTGTGTGAGCACTGTGAAAATGAGGCATAATGAAGTGGGTTATGCCATGTCTGGCATTTCACCCTTCTTTCTGATCATGCTGACTTTGGGGATCGAACTCAGTTCTGTTGTACAGCTCTGTGTGGCTTATTATTATTTCCGATTTAATATTAAACTAGAAAATGTCTGAATCTGTTATGGAAGTGTTTCATGCTATATTAAAAAATAATACAATCACAATATATCCAAAAGAAACACACGTGTACTTAAAAATATTTAAAATCCAGGGAGAAACATTTAAAATTTAGAGAGCTAGAGAAATAGGAGAATTATTCAGTCATTATTACTGTCAATAAAACCGGCACATACTGATCTGTACAAGACTGTCCATTTTCTTATTATAATGCACTACCCTGAACAAGATCATTAGGGAATGGTACCAGGAAAGAGATTATAACCACAAGAAGATTTGAGCAAAACAAAAGCAGTAACAAGTAAAAAATGAATGGAAAATGCTTACAAGATTCTTTCTCAGCCTCTCAGCTCTCTTGTAGCCACTTTAAAACGTATTTAATATTGTATATAACAGAATTCGTAAGTAGCAACAGGGTTTTCGGCTACGCACCCTGACAAAACATGTTTTAGGAGGCAGCAGTCTCCACTCTGCTGGGGTGAGGTCCTGGCTCTGCAGCCCTCACTTTGCTGCCCGAGTGAGCACTGCAACCATGGGGAGCTTGAGGGCTGCAGCAGCCATCCCTCCTCTCCTCTTGGGAACATAATGCTGCCCCTCCTTTCATGCAGATAATACACTAACTCCTTTCCCCGACACAATGCCCGTCCCCTTTCTCTTCTCCCTCAGATTTGGTATGGCTTTGCTCTTCCCTTCAGAAACAGCAGAACCTGCTCAAGGCAGGCTGTTTCTGCCCTGCTTCCTCGGAGACCAGTTATTCTGAGGCTTTCACAGACAAGGATGAGTGTGAGGAACATCTCTTTCTGCACCGCTTCACACCTCCTCCCCCCGATGGCCTCCCACAGCCATGATGCAGAGGCAGCAGTGGTACAAGGAGACCAAGCTCTGCACTCAGTAGTGGTAAGCTATTTGGGTTGGTTCACCAACTATTCCCTCAGTTTAGGAACAGAGACAACAAGAAGAGCATCCTTTGTTTGGCCCACATCAGAGATGCCTGTTGGACCATGCCGATAGCATACTCAGAGATAAAAAAAATCAACAAAACAGAACAAGAAGTAGATTAGTCACTCCAAGCCATAAGAATGGCCTGACTAGCCAAAAAGAGAAAAGGTAAAATTTACCATTCTTCTCCTATGACTATTGTGAGGGAAAAAAACCCAGACCTATAAAAAAAGGAATATATTCATATTATTAATCTTTTCCTCCTCATAATACCCAAATAGGAAATAAATACACTGCAAATATACAGACAATTTCTGCATTACAAGCTTTTCCCAGGCCCTGTACACAGGCCATACCACAGCAGTAAATATGGCTCAATGCATACAGATACACACACAGAGCAGTAACTCTCCAGAGGACATAATATTTTAGAAAATGTAATCTGGTTTCTTCTCAGCTGTGGGGCAAACATTATGTGGATTTTAATAGAATGCAGAGATATATTAAGACTACAATAAATACATGTACAGGAAGATGTCTCTTATTAAAGTAGCAGTGTGAAGCCAAAAAAAGGGGCTGAAAAGCAATTTAGTGGAAGAACAAAGATTTTGGGTATTAATTTACTGCCACAGATAGGAGCATACAACTAGCACAAGCAAAGAACATTTCCTATGCAAATAGACAAGACAAGCGAGTCTATATTTTCCCTGGGCACATTCAATAAAAGGCAAACGTAACATCATGGGATGAGTAAAAATCTCCGATTTTTATACTGAAGTATTTTAAAAAACCACAGGCATTTAAAATCTATCACTTGTGGTACAGAGAAACAATCTGGGACATGTTCTTAAACGTGACACGATCCTTGCCTCTGACATTATCCTGTGAAACATTTATTCAGTGTCCGTGGCTTTTGATAAAAGCTCAGCATACTGCTGCTGTTCTCCAATTTATTCCTCGAGTTTTTGATCTGCCTGCTGATTATCTCTGAGCCAGTGGTTTGGAATCTCAGTTTTTCCATCCTGCATCTTACCATCAGCAAATTCCTTAGAGGAGAAAGGTCTCAGTGGATGATCCCACCTCCTAACAGCATCCTACATGTTTTTAGCAAGACTAAGGCTGTTACAGTAACAAAACAAATGAAGGCTGCTATGTCAGAATTCACTGCTTGTAGGGAAGGAAAAATGACTTTGGTTTTATATGCAAGCAAGAAATTAGAATCTGCCAATTCCCACCAGTGCTTTCTTTTAGCCACAGAATCAAACACAGTGTACATGCGCTGAGGAACTGTGCTACATGGAGTATTACTAGAGAAAAGTGTTGCAATCAAACAGGATGTCTGTCTCCTTACTTTGGCCTGTATTATGCAAAAGCAAGGGACTGGGTAAAACTCTGCCTTTGAGAAAAAGCCTTATTTGCATCTGCTTTCAGTTTGGAAATGTGTATGAACCATGCCATGAAGGAGATGTGGCTAGCCACCATGTTAAGGAGGAATAACTGAAAAGAAGAGAAAAATACTGGAATTACATTCATATCCTGATGTGTAAATAACATAAATGGCAGTAACAGGGATGGTATGTCCTTGTATCATCCATTTCATGGGACAATCAGTATTTGTTTGGAAAGACTTGGAGATACTAGAGAAGTCTGTGTGAAACAGCAATTCTAAAGAAACCAGATCCATAAAGAACAAATAATCCACAGAGGCATTCCTCACCCACACAGAATCACAGAATCATGGTTTGGGTTGGAAAGGACCTGAAGATCACTCAGTTCCAACCCCCCTGCCATGGGCAGGGACACCTCACACTAAACCATGCCACCAAAGGCTCTGTCCAACCTGGCCTTGAACACCACCAGGGTGCTCGAGATCTTCCTAAATAAAAAACCTCAAACAAACCCACGTGAATATGTGTAAAATCAGCATAAAAATCAGCACCAGGGCTCCTATTTTGAAAAGCTAGAGCATTCATACACTGGGAGGCATCAGAAAAGGCAGCAAACTAAGACTCCAATAACAAGCCAGTGCTTTTTATTTTGGCAAAGCCACATAATTAAGGTTTCTGCAGATCTGCACTGTGCATTATCATTTGTTCTTTTTCATTAGCTTTGCCTCAACAGCAGTAGCAGAATGGGAAGCAATGTGTGAAGGCAAATTTCAAGACAGAGAAATGCAATATTCTAATAAAACGAAAGTAACTACCATTTCACCTAGCACATCTAATAGAGGCAAAGCCCCTCGTTATGGATGCTGACTGCATATAATCTATTCACTTTAAAGTTGAATTTAATTGTATTATTATTTTTATATACACTACATTGCCTGAAAGCCACAAGCCAGGACTTCTCTGCATTAGCTGCTCTGCAAACAAAGGAAGGAGGGGGTTTATGGTCCACAGAGTTTATATTCTAATTTGTTAATTTTTGATGAAGAGTAAAAGATAATCTGAATAAGGCATTCAGGCATTCAAAACCAGAAAGCATTTAGCTATATAACGCAGCTCTGATTAACAATTCTCAGCCTGCATTCAGAAAACACCATTACCAGATACGCTGAACACTGCTATAAACTGACAGTTAATTGGATAAAATTCTCTTTAGGTATAAATGCCTGAACTAGCACTAACATCAATGGAATGATGCCTATTTACAACAGAATTTCAATCCACTATCAAGAAAAGGTGGCAGCAGGAAAAAAAATGCAGCCAAACAAACAAAAACTACACACACAAACAACAGACTGTAAATTACTAATATCCATTAAAAGAATGCTTTTTCCTATAACTACAAAACTAATTTTACTTCAAATAACATAGAAGTAGTAATTACAACAACTGCTAAACTGCCATTTTCTGGACTCAAAGACTTGCTGAAGGTTCTGGGTCGGTGCAAAAGAAATTTAGTTGTGCTTATTGTACTTTTCCATCTGTAGTGAACATTGGGGCACTCCAGGAAAAACCTGCTCGGATATAAGGAGGTATGGTTTTGTGTCCTTTGTGAAACTTAGGAAACACAAATAAAGGCATTTGATTACTATAAATCAGCAAAATGCTTTCTTCACCATAAAATATATGCCAATGTCTGCTTACTATAAAGATTTATAACAACTGAAAATGTTTTAAGCTGCAAATCAGAACATTATTTAAGAGTAGGAACACTGAGCCATGTCCCTTTGCCCTCCCAAGATCTTTATCTGCTGCCTTTAAAGGACATGTCTAAACTCAAAACATAATAATCCATCTATATATCTGTAATTTCATAAATTACTAAGTACATAACTGGGTAAAATACACTGTCACAAGCTCCAGATCCCGACACACTACTTTTATATAATTTCTTGAAAACACTGAAAACATAAGCTAGATGTTATTTTACAATAAAACTTAGCACTTGATAGTACCCATTACCCAACTTTATTTATTGTAATGATAGAGCTAGACAAGCAATCATGACTATTGAATCTGAAATATAATATGAGACTTGAATGTTCTTATAAGTCAGTAATCATATTCCCAAATGAATAATTTGCAATAAGGGAACTGCAACCACTACAGAAACCTTATGACCAGTGAAACAGATTGCCAAAATTTCAGCATCTAATATATTTTTGAAACTGAATCCAAATTTTAATAGTAACTTCACCTGGGTTGGAGCAATCCCAGGCACAGCTACAGGTTGGGCAGAGAAGAGATTCAGAGCAGCCCTGTGGAGAAGGA